>JABFPM010001070.1:0-22696 GCA_022817325.1 Idris sp. 1 HC-2018 | reverse complement strand
TTTTTTTTTTTTTTTTTCACATGACTGTGAATCATGTATTAGGTCTAACGCGGCGCCAGTTTTACCGACACTTATCTTGTACACGAAGAATCCATGCCCACTTTGCGACGAGCTGAAAGATGAATTACAAACACGTTTCGCAGGACGCTATCGATTAAAGCAAGTGGATATCACGGCACCTGGAAATGAACGATTTTGGGCACGATATCGTTATGACATACCAGTTTTGCATTTTCAAAATACTTTTCTTTGCCGGCATCGTTTAGATGTTAACTTGTTGGAAGAGAAATTAAATGAATTTGAAAATTAATTTATGTATCAGTTATTTTTTGTAATTTTTTTAAATTAAATACTTAAATATATTATTTGTAAAATAACTCCAAATATAATTATAGTAATTCTGGATTATCCATGTACTGAAGATTATATTTGAAAATTTAAAAAAAATCAGTTTAGATTAGTGTTAGATAGGAACTTTCAATTTCAATTTTAATTCCTGGGATTTTTTAAAAAATTAAGAAATTTAAATTTTTTATAATTTCAACTACTTTTTATTAAAAACAACGAAGAAAACAAATCAGAACTTTATCATCTTTGAAATAATGATACTGATAAATTTTTAGATATTAAAACTCAGTTTACATTGTACAAAAATATTTCTCCTTAAACGACGCGATAATATATCTCATAAATTTAATTGCAAATAATTTCATGCCTTCCTTTCTTTGCAAAAATGTACGTATTGTTTAACAGTTATCAATTCAAATATTGTAAATTTGAATTTTTATAAATATTTTATGAATCATGATAATTTAACGGATAGTTACATTCAGTGAAGTAATTAGGCTAGAAAATAGGTTTTCTTTTAATATCAAACTTGTAATACAATGTATTGCAAATAAATTTAAGAATCTAATTTAATAACTATTAAAATACTTTTCGATGATATTATCAATATTATAATAATTACTTCTAAAAACTAAGTTACTTTTACAGTTACTCTAAATGGTAGTGCCTAACTTTGTCTACTCCAGTTTTTCTACCACAAAATTTCTCTACCCTTATTTTTTTTAATTATTGATTTTCTATTATTCGATGATGATAATCAATAAATGATTACAAAACATATATACACATATAAACAAAACATAGATTGACATTTGAATAATGACATACATTTTTAACTTCTGTAACATTTTGATATTTTTTACAACATTTTGAGTAAGTTTCTACAATTCACAAATTTTTAATGACATAAAAATAAATAAATTAATAATTTATTTAAAATTTGATTTGATTTATGAAAAAATTTGAAAATTATAGGAGTGACCAAAGAAGTTAAAAAAGAAAGATCCAAATGAAGAAAACAAACTGAAGATCGAATTCATAACGTTATTATTCAGTATGAACAACGAAAAGATGAAATTTTAGTATATTTAAAAGATGTCGGATATCATATTCAATTTTAACACAACAGCAACAATATAATTCACAATTTTAAAACGAAATCTTTTTATTAGAAAATAATAACGTAGTAGAAAAAAAATATTAGAAAACTGGAGTAGAAACATGGAGTAGACAAAGTGGGGTACAATCACTCTAAATCTGTTAAAATTATATTGTTTTAAACAATTAATAATAAACAAATTTGGATTTCAGATTAGATTTAACACACTCTGGTTGAAATGAGTGAAAATATGTTAAAAATTTAGAACTTTTTTTCTTTAATTTTTCTAAAAAAATTCGGAACAGATTGTTTGATAGAAATTTGAAAATTGAAGGTATTAGTATTCCTTAAAAATTTTTGTTTTAAATAATTCAGCAAAAATCAAATAGTAATTTTAAAATACTACATGACTTCTGACACAAAACTCCCAACATAAAGCAAAACAAAAAATATTTAAGAGCAATTCTACAGAAAATTTTCTTTACTCGTGAAAAAAATCGAAATTTCTGGCTAAGGCAACACCTATGGGACTATTTTTTTTCTTGTTCTTTGGTCTCTAAAATAGACAAAAAATAGTGGTGCCCTTAACAATTTTACATACAATTTTAAAAAAAATCGAAATTTTTGGAATCAAGGCGCACCTTCAAAATGACTTTTTCCTTGTTTCTTGGCCTCTCAAATGCATAAAAAAATTTGACACCTTTAAAATGGCTAATTATTAAAAATGAAAATACCGCTAAAAAGAGTTATACTAATTAGCTATTTTAAAGTTGTCACCTTTTATATTTTTAATGGGCCCAAGCTGTTTTATGCATTTGACAGACCAAGGAATAAGAAAAAAATAATCCCATAGATGTTGCTTCAGCTAGAAATTTTTCGAATTTTTTTACGAACAAAGGAAATTTTCTATAGAATTGCTCATAAATGTATATCTATATAGACAAGAAAGTATCTTTTCTTTCAGTTTTAACATTCTTATATTGCAGATTTATTGCATTATAAATTTATAAAAAAATATTATAAAGAAAACTAACTTTAACATATAAAATGAATAAAAGAATTTTGAAAATAAGTATTTCGGGAAATTCGAAAACACTAGTTTAGATAAGAAATTGTTTGAATTTTAACTTCGATACAATTTTTAACAAAGAAATTAATTAGAGATTTCATTAATTTTTGGGTAATTGTACGCCAAAATGATTTAAAACAATTAGTAATGTAAAATTGTCCGTGGAGTTCGAATTTATAGTCGAAAAACGAGAATTTCTGCATTAAAAGGGAGAAAATACTAATTTTTATCAGAAAAACAATTTTTTTTTTCAATTTTTGTTTTAATTTTTTTAATACAACTTTTATATTAACTAAACTAAGGAACATGTCAATTTTTGTATGAAAATTAATATCCAACAGTATTTTAACAATTTATTCTAATTTCAAACAATCTCTCAAGAGAGCTCAATTTTTATTTTAATGATTAAATTAATATAGTTAGTAAAATTTATTACAAAACTAATTTCAAACTTATTTTAACATAAAATACAATGTTAACTAACTTTAGTATATAGAAAAAAGACATTTTTATTATTTACATTCTAAAAATACAGCATACAATATTTCGTTTCTTTTCGATTGAAATTGTATTACCTATTTTCTACTTAAAAAAGTCCATTTATGAACAAATATTTTTTTTTAAATTTAACATTAAATTAGCTTTGTACCTTTTAATTACTTTTATTAATCTAATCGTCTGATTTCCTATAAATTTGATAAAATATAGTGAGAATTTTATTTCTCTTCTAAACATGAAATATTTTTCTTAAGTTAAAAATATTGGATTTTATAAAATGGTGAAACTCTTTTCTAAAAGTTCAAGGAAAGGACCACAAAATGAGACGTCAGTGGCGCCAGTTCCGAGCCTGACCCAAGGACCTATAACTAGCATCGGTTCTTTCACGTTGCGATGACCGCAAGTGGTTTTTAGGATCCTCACGTTGATTCATTCTAAAAAGTAAAAAATAAACGAATTCATGAAAACTTTTTCTGAAAAACAAAATAGTATTACTTCAAACTCTTTATTATAAAAGGAATAATTATTTACAGCTAAAAATAAACTTTTTTATTAACAATAATTGAACTCAAATTACTCAATTGTTTTTGTATAATTTTGTATATCAAAATAATTCTTTCGAGTAATAAATTTAAAAAATAAAAACAACAGATAATTTCTGTAAATAAAAAAAAATATTTACCGTTAAAATGTATATTTAAATATTTTTGTTAGTACATTTTAACGGTAATTTTTTAAATTTTTAATTTGTTTTAATTTTTTTTTAACTTACAAAAAAAATTCTAAAAAGCAATAAATTTTAAGAAAAAAAGTGAAAGAGCCGAGGAGAAAAAAATCGCCGTTTCGTCCCTGGTCCCCCTCGCATTCTCTTTTACGTGCTGCTCTTTTTTCACCCTTTCTTCCCCGCTCTCTCTCTCACTCTGCGCGTTTTCTTATCCGTCCTCTCACTCTTATCTTGTTTTTCTCTCTTCCCTCCTACTTCTTCAGCGATTTTCTCTTTCCCACGCGAAGCCTCGTGCTTCGCTCTGTCCTTGTCTGCAGAGCGTTCACCGGCAAACCAAAGCTTGTCTCTCGAATCGGTGAATGTACTAAAGGCCCCGAGCGGCGCCGAGAACGTCCATCGTGTTGTTCTGTTGCTCAGTCAGTGCTATACAGCAAGCCGAACGCGCGATATTCTTAACGACCGTCGTTCTCTGTTTTGTTTTTGTGTATGTGTTCGTTTTTTTTTCAAATTTCCCGGGTCGTGCTTCTTACGTCAAAACAATGTGCAAAAGTGTGATTTGTGCAATTTCGCTGCCAACAGAAAAATGTTTTAATTAACCGTAATTTATAGGGTGAAAATTTTTCTGTGCCAACGAATCCGTGGGTTTTATTTACAAATAATATGTCAACTGTTTGGATATATTGAGTCAGGTACGGTTTATTTTTAAAAAAATGTGTGCCATTTTTTTTGGCTACGATAACTTTTTTTTTACTTTCTTATAAAAGAAAGTTTTAATTTAAAAACTTTTTTTTAAACTGTTTTTTTTTAGGGAAAAAGCAGTTTTTTTTTTTTTTAAGGAAAAAGCAGTTTTTAGGGGAAAATCAGGAATAGCTAGGGTATTTTTATTTTTTCGAGTTCACTGAACGGCCGTTATTATTGGTTTTGGTGAAATTATAATATTAATTCGAGATTGATCCAAGGTTAGTTGAAGGTCAGTCAAGGTGTGCGTGTTGGGGACTTGTACAGCTGAAATCGTTAGCGGTTATTGCTGGAGCAAGTTTATATTTGAACTTGATCAGAACAGGTCAAACGTGCAAGTTGTTTCGTAACGTGTTTCCCACAAAGGTGCGATATTCTCAACTGCGAAGCTGTTGAGGAGGGACTTTGTGTTGACTTGCGGTACCGGACAAGCTAAACAATATCTTTAATTTAACTTGAAACAATGCCTTTAGTATTAAATTAAATTAAATTATATATAAGTAGAAGAAAAATAATCGACCTCTAGAAACTGGGTGTAGTGAAAGGAAAAGTTTTTTTTCTCTAAATAATTCAATTATTTTATCATTGAAAGATTTCGGTTTTGTAAACATTAAATTTAACCTAAAATTATAATTAGCCAGTTATGATTGTAATTTATAAGTTAGTATTACTTTGAATCTAAAATTAGTATTATTTTTATGCTTACAACTATTTAACATTAACCTAAAATTATAATTTGTAAGTTAAAATTACTTTGAACCTAAAATTATTGTAATTTAAAATTAACAATTAAATGGGATATAATGAAGTGAAAATTATAAACATATTTTAAAAAGCGGAACTATCTTTTTATATCTCGATTCAATCGTGCTAAATTTACGTTTAAAAATAAATTTCCTGTAACAAAATAGAAGCAATAATGGGATAATTGCGTTCATTAATATTTCAAAGTTTTTTCCGTGTTATAATTAAGTGATTAATACATTAAAGTAGACAATATTTTTTTATTTTACTTTTTTTATTTATAAAACTGTTGTGCAATTCATTTTTGGTCTAACATTATTGTTTTTAATTAATCGTGAGATTCTTATCGTCTGATTATTATTAGGTATATATTAAAGATGTTGAAATTATGGCTGCTTACAAGTTCATAGATACAAATCAATATAACAAAATGAAGTTCATTATTTAATGTTAATTGCTGGTTATAAAATGTTTCCCACTGGCCAATGAATAAAAAAAACGTTATTATACACAAAACGATACACAACTTTCTAAAATATATTTTTAATTGTCACTTCGATATATCTCATTAAGTTGTTAATTTTATATTACAAATGTAGTTAAAAGTAATATGCTTTATAAAAATTAATTCGTGTCCTGGATATTCAGTCCAGCAATTTTAATTGCAAACATTTTTTTCAAGTTATTTCACAAAACATACAGAAAATACTGTTCATTCAATCATATTTCCTATTCCGTACGAACTATTGTAATACTTAAATTAATTTTTTTCGCAGATGACCACAAATTTGCCATTTTGCAACGAGACATTTTTGTTGTTATTATCTTGGACAAAGAAAGAGAGAATTAAGGATGTTTCTTAAGAGTAAATATTTACGGAGAAAAAAAATTGTTCATGGTTTTATTATATATATATAACAGCAAAACTGATAATGTTAAAGCTTGTCAGAAGAAAGTGGATTATTATTTGTTTTATTATTATTGCCAAAAATTCAATAAAGAGGTCCATTAAATCAATTTGAAACAAGCATGACAAATGTAACATGAAATTGGCGTTCATAACGGTTAATTTGGCGAATATTGTTCTGCAGTTATGTCGCAATTAGGTCCCTTGGACGATGGTGCGGTAAGAGTCAGCCATAACAGTTCTTTGTTCTCCAACAGCAGATGCAGTAATGAACCGACTGACCCTTTCATTAGGACCGTCTCAAACAATTGCAATCGAACTATTGTTTCTATTTGCTATTAATGTTCTTGTTAAAACGTTTTGCGATCAATTTTGAACACACCTGAAAGTTTAGTTACTGTGCTATTCTATTTCTTCGATTGAAATCGTTTGTTTGCTCTTTGTTATTACATATATAATATCCATAATGTATAGTTGATAAATCTGAACTTTAACTTTCAGGTAAAAGTAAAATTAAGTTTAATGAAAGATAAATTAATATAATTTTAATATTTATAGGTATTGATGAAACCAAAAAAAAGGAACGACATAACTTTACAATCTAATATTGTTTACTCCATTCCTTGTAAAAACTGCAATAATACCTACATGGGCTACCCAAAAAGGTACTTAAAGGAAAGAATAACGAAATATACTCTAGTTCTACTTGCATATAAGTTTGTATTATGCACATTTTTATAACAGAATTATACATGAAAATGTAACATGAAACTTTAAATTTATATAATTCCATATGACTTTTTAGTGATCATGAATTATAGTTTATTTCATTAAAATGTTCTCAGACTTTCCACATATAATTTCTTGATAAATAAGTTTTCATAAAAATTTTAGATATGAAAAACCTGAGATAACAAACAAATCATGTTGAATTATATTAAGATTTTGTGTTGCTGTTCTGTTATGATATGAAAAGTTTTGTTATGAACATTTTCATAATAAAAATCTATAACCGTAGAACCAAAATTAAAAAATACGTGTGTCGCTAACGAAACACAGAGGACCACATTCAACTTTGATAAAACGAAGATCTTAAGTAAGAAAAAATAGCTTGGAACTGGATCATACAAATTCTTGAAATGAAAGCGATTTTACCACCAACTTTATCTGCATTTTCACGCGAATATACAAAACGAATACATCGGGATATCCCAGTTTAACAACATATTGGAAATTATTAATATGCCCTTTATGCTTCACAATCTCGATGCTGACTTTTGGAAGCTCAACTAATCTGCAGCCTTGGACAAATACTATCTCTACCTCAAAAACTCCAATCTGATAAGATACCAACAAACTCCTACTGGCGTGTACAAAATATCCACGAACGCTGGAGCCTTTCAAGTTCCCATACTTATATATAAGTACTAGGACCAAGATGCTTTACAAAAATTTTATCTTAACTTCGCACATCCATAAAATCTTTTTATATATAGAAAAATATATTACAAAAAATGAATAGTTAAGTATATTAATAAAAAATATTTGTAATATAACAAATAAACTTATAAATATAAACGTTGAAAATATATTAAAATAATAATAATAATTTGCTGGATATTCTCTTGTGGAGATTGTAATTTACAAAAATCCCAAGATCATGACATCAAACCAAAAAAAAGATTACTTTCAAATCAGTCTTATAGACATAAAACTTTGTTATTCATTGACACTTCAACTTTTAATATGTTTTTGATATCAACTTAAATAAGTGCCATTCATCAAATATATTCCCATTTGTTAAGAGGTCAATGAGTGATGTTGATTAGACTGATGAGTTATGAGCTTTATAACTTTAATTATTAAAACAATTATTATTTTCAGAGCTTATTCAAAATTACGTCAACTGACCTATAACAGAGGATTCATAAAAATTAACACTATTATTAAACGTAATTGCAAATACACATTTTTGGATAACATCGCATGAATAATACTGATAAAGATATATAATTACTGATCAATCTCATCTAATAAATACTGAGTCAATAAATTTATATTCTTAATCACTTTCATCGCGTCGTGTTTTCATATTACGTTTTTTCATATCAGTAATTATTATTTATCGTTTACTTTTTGTTTATAAATATTTATTCCTTCACTCTTAATCATTTCTAAAAATATCGTATTTTCCGTACACGTGCGGTAAAAGTAATTACTTTTTTCACTCTCGTAAGGAAAAGAAATTTACTCAACTACTAGACGTGAGCATGGACAGCTCTTCTCACTCGGTGAGAAAAGCCTCTGCTGTATCCACTAGTCGCAAATAAAATACCATTTTATTATCACTCGATATCTTAGTATTTGCAAAATAGATATAAATCGTACAAATATCAAAAGACTTTAAAACTAACAAATACATTTTATTGCTTTGGCTTTTATAACACAAAAAATAATCCATTATTTGCCAGAAATAAAATGGATCATTTATAACTGGCGCACAATTTATGCGTACCACACAGACACCTCCAATAATTTTCACTCACTTTCTTAAAGCACAGCTATAATTGTATTTATAGAATCCACTTTGATTTCTGTTTGTCGTGTGAATTGTAATACATTTTACAAAATCCTCGAGTTTTTTTTTTTTTTTTTTAAGGTAAAAATGTTGGTTGTTACAGAGGCAAGAAAAAAATTGTCGCGACCCAGAAACAAATATGCAGGATAAACGTATTGCATCAACGCCGTTATTATTCATAAAAGTGGTCTCAAAAGTGTGCTAACTCCTGTGTTAGTTTGTATAATAACTAGCTTTTAGTTGATCTTAGACAAACCTTGGCATTATAACAGTGAACTTAATAAACCCGCTCCATTATTAATGTAATTAAACTTTTATTATTAATTTAATCGATACACTGTGGCCAAACGTTTACATTCATTATTTATACGACACGTATGCATAAAATATGATCTACTATTTTTAGCATCAACATTATGGTGTTTGGCTGTAAAAAAGAAAATTATTACTGAAAAAAGTTTGATAAAACTTTTTGTTTGTGTTGATATCTTAATTTTTATTAGTCGAGTTTTCTAAATACGCATCTTACGTAGAATTTTATTTATAGTTAACATAGGTCAGTGTTTGCTCCAAAAATGACACATTTGAGGTGCGGCGAATTATATTTCGAACCACATATATAAATATTTTCACATGTGTGTGTGTGTGTCTGGGTATTCAATTTACAAATAATGATGGCTGTTTGCATGAAAGTTGTTTTAACGAAAAATTATAATTACATGCACGCTGACGCAATTACCAAGTTCAACAAACGGGTTTGTGTGATTTTGACGTGCGGCCCCGAACTCCAAAGTCCAACTGCAAAACCTTGTCTGCAAATTTATATAAAATTTGTCAGTCATTGAACTACTTAAATGCCTTTGTCAGAGTAAAATATTTGTATTAAAATGTATACAGCGATATATAAAATGTTAAACAAATAAAATTATCTATACATATTTTAAAATAAAATGTTAATTGGATATAAAAATAATTAAGGATTTGCATTATGCAATACCTTTATAGAGAACAAAGAATTCATTTGTTCATGATGAAATTTAAGATTTGGTGATATATTTGTTTTAACTACATTGTTTAGCAACATTGTATTATTTTAAAGGAAATGTTTTGCAATGTTATTAATGGAATTTGTTGCATTCCACTGTTTCCGTATTTCCTTATTGAATACATTTTACAGAGACATTGCAGCACAATTCCCAGCAACATATATTGTATGTATAAAAATAAAAGAGAGAGGTTTGCTTTTTCTTCACTGAGTTGCCAATCAAATTTAAATAGCACCCGAAGTTAAAAAGGGTGACACAGAGTATGAGTCATGCTCGTGGGGTAGAAATGTGTCACTTGGATACTCCTAAATAAAACAAAGCAAACCATAAAAAACATTTAGCAGCAGATCTTCAAGAATTTATTTTTTCAATTTATTTCTTGTAAAACAAGTTTCAAGACCTTTACAGTAAATGTAATTTACTGAGTTTCACAGAACTTTTTAAAAAGATCTTAAAATTTATGAAACAATCAAGTAGAAGATAATTTTTCTATCAATTCTGATGAAACACTCTGTTTAACGAGAATTTGAAATGTAATGTAAATAAATACAACCTCTAGTTGTGTACCAGTCTCCTTAATATAATGCAACTGTACACGTATCTGGCAATTATACATTGTAAGAGAGATTTATGTCCGACAAATCTAAGAGTAGGGAATTATGAGTGTCGGACAGCGGTGTATGTATCTACGCAACTGCGTGTAATAGTTTTGAAAGCGGCAATGACATTGTTCCCGATTTAAGTATTTCCTCAACAAACCCGGATATCAAATCTCGTACAAGTCACCTGCGAAATCCTGCTGAAGAATCCGACATTGACATACCCCGAGCATCATATTATGTCTGATGCAATAAATATACGTATCATATGGTGTATATTTTATAAGTTCTCGTTATAAATTATTTTCAAAGGGATAGTCTGTACTGTCGTAAGAAGATATTGACATAAATAAGTGAACATTCATTTTTAGAGGTAATTTTGTAACTCTGTTTGGTTCAAATTAAAAACTATTTAATTTATGAGGAACAGATTTATTTACATTTATTATGCCAAAAATCTTATGATTAATAATATGTAATTGTGTCACACCCATATGAGTAATGTTCATTAAAAAATAATTCAATGAGAATAATTAAGCAACATTTAACATTGAACTACAAATGATGATAAATAATTGTAAAGAAAAGATTTTGGATAGAAGCAGTTTTCAATGATAACATACAGTTTGTTAGAATTAATGAATCATAATTATATCCAATAAAATAATTAACATGTATTATAAAGTAAATTGATTATTTATTTTGAAATCAAATATAATGTAATGAAGAAAAACTTGTAATATTATGTAAAACTTGTAGATACTTAGAATAGTGGAATTAAAAGTTAAATGATGTGGAACACCAGCACAAGTAAATGGATAATTAATTGGCGATTAAAACTTATTTACATTTTTTACCTCAAATTTTAACATGAAGTAAAATAATGTTTCAACAGAATGTATAATGTATAGAACATTGAACAGCTTATTTATCAGAACAATTCATTTTTAAATGAAAAGAAATTTTTATGCATTTAATTGAACATTAATTATCAAGTGATTACTTCTTTTTAACAATTTGTTTCAAAACTTTTTTCTCTAATTGTTCCTTTCTTATAAATCATTTTTAATGTATACATTTTCATTCTCAATTAATTTTCACTTTGTATTTTCTATAAGTGTAATTTCATTGAAATACTGTAATTAAAACATTACATTAAATCAACAGAATTAAACTGAAAAATTGAATTACTTTTCAATCTTTTCTAGAACACTTTTACCATATTTTTGTTTTTGCAAATTTCGAGTAAATTTTAAGTTGAAAATAATTTTGAAAATCACTTTTATATAATTTATATTTTCATGATGATAACCGATCAGACCTGGACACATTTCTAATCAAATTTAATTTCGCCTGATCAAAACTGTATATTTGATCAGATTCAATTAAGGTTCAATGTCTGACGAGATAGGTACAGGTAGACCTGAAAATTTGTTGCAATGTTGATATAATTCTGCAAAATTTACTTGAATTCAAACTAATTTTATTTCTATTTTTAGGTCTGAGCAAACTCTCAAATTTTTTTCTTCTTCGTTGCCTATAGATTGGGCTTCTTCAACAAATCGAATATAAACATCAAACTAAAATAAATTATGATTTCTTTAAGTATTATGAATGCGGAACAGTTGGTCTGCTCACATTCCGTGGTCTCAGTGTGACGGTAATAATAATAGTAAGAAGGGGAAAGAAAAGGAAAAAAATACTTAAGTTCAACGTCTCCCTTTTTCCTCGCTGATTTTTTCAATGGTAAAAGAATCCGATGCTGGAATAAATCAGCAGCAGTCTTTTCACCTGTACACGCACGTGGAAGTTGTCTTATCAACTATTGTCAAGCTTTCACACACATCGTGTGACGTAACTTTGACATTTAGATGTGTTTTCACAAACGTGAAACTTTTAATTTTTCTTAACTTGTTATTTCTCCTAGTTTCTTATATATTTTAAAATTCATATCATGGAAACGAACAAAACTAATAAAATTAAGAAACAAACAAAAGTTATAAAAAAAATGTAAAATATACTTACGGTTTTTCTACCATGGCAAATTAGTCGAAATGACAATTGAAACAATAATTTTATTTAAAATAATAAATATGCAATTTTAAGTTTTTAAAATAATCAAATTAAAAGATTTAATATTAAAACATTCTGCTATGCTACCAACATAATTTAAATATTTTGTTTTAAATAATTTTTCAAATTTTAGTCAAATATTGTCATTTTTATTAAATAATTAATAAAATTCATTAGAGAAAAGTGATGAATGATGTGTATAATCGCAGTCACTTTTTGTCTCTGACATAATCGTTTTTCAATTGTCTCTCCCCTAAGCTTGGATCTTCTTTTTCGAGTAACGTACGTCTGATAACCTCTTGTTGTCATTTGGTGGCGTAAATAACAGGAAAATGATGGCGGTGTTCTGACCAATCGTGCTGCCAGTTCATTGAACTTTTGATCTCTCGTCATCGTACGATTCTTTGCGTATAGTACATAATGTACACGCCCGACAACTGAACTTACGCCTTTTATCAGCAGTTCGCTATCAATGTACTGCTCTTTAACAGCTTGACTTTCTTTTAAACGTCGTTTCTTTTTACCACGATGCTCTTTTATCTTTTTTTTCTGGCACAGATATAATCGATCATAGCTGTCTTTTATATCTGCAGAAGATCAATTTTACTTTTATCTTATACTACTTTTATTTTATTGCAATAATTAAAACAAGAAAACTTATTTTCAACTCTAAATTTCGAAAATGCTGTGTTGAGACGTTTCTCTTTAATCCAAACATATTATGTAATTTGTTTCAAGACACATCACATCAACGTATTGATAATTATATGACTGATGGAACTAATACCGATGACGTTTCGTCACTGATTTCGTAAAAATGAAAAAATGCTCAGATTAAACCTGAAATAAACTGTTTGCACAATATTTTTTTGTCTATTTTTCAGTAAATCATCAAATAAAAACGATAATCCATCACGGAAAAATGGAAACTTTCATTTATTAAGGTTTCAGAGAAGGAAAGGTGAATTTAAAATGATTTCCTTTATCTGTGAACAATGAATAATAAAAAGTGATGCGTACAATGGAATGCTACGACACAAACCTTTTATATTAACATAAATTATATGCTTTTGACATTAACATAGCCCTGCGATACAAATCCTCCACAGAAGTTTACTTTTCTCATTTGTGTGATGCAATACCTGTAATAAAGTGCACTTTGCCGAGTGCAAGTGATACACTTTCGAAGGTTACGATGTTGTAAGAGTGTAAAAAAAGGACTGGTCTTATCGCTGCGTTAAAAGTGTCAGTAACCCAGATGTGTCGACGCAATGTCTATCAGAAAGATAGTGCGTTTTGTTGAACAAGTTTTCTTTTTTTCTTTTTTCCATTGGAACAAATAAGTTTCTTGTTTGCAGTTTGATGACTGAGTTTGATAAAACTGTGGATGATTATTTTTTAAGATCATTGGTAAACCATCTTCAGGGGTAAAATTACAAAGCCGACTCTTAAGAAAGTCAACATGTAAACAGGTTATTTAACAATTAATTTCTCTTTTCAAATATCCTTTTTAAACTTGAATGTTCTTACTTACAGTAAACTTGAGAGTAATAAAACTTTGCAACCGCAAAACCTTCACACATTCGTGTAAGAAGCTTTAGAAAAATGTTCCGCTCTGTGGCATTGAGTAAAAAGTGTAAAGTGAAACTGGATGTAAATAGTTTGCAGGAGGAAACATATCCGTATTTATTATAAAGGAACAAGTTATTAAAAAAAGAGCATACGTACACAATTTGAAACACTTTTTCAGTAGTTTATATATTTAAGTAATATGTAAAATACCATTTTGTCAGAAAAGACTAAACATTATGCAAAGTATAAACTTTTTGATTCGAAAAGCGATATACATTATCTTACATTTCGTATAAATATAACATTTTGTTTAGTAGTCGACATTTAACATATCAAGTCGTGCAATGTCAATTAGTGAATACCATTGGCGAATATTTAATATGCATCGATGATTCATGCGGGTTTATTGACGAGTTATCGGGGCGGTGTTAATTGTCTTTGAGAGTTTGTCGACGCGCATTTGTGTCGATCTTATTTTGTTTCAATAAGCGCAGTGTGTTTGTTTGTCTAAGGTGCTCCTTTTTCTCTTTGACATTTTCACTTCAATCTTGTCGCGCTTATGTCATTTATACGTAACATCCTGAACTACATTCGTCACGGCGGTGAGTTTTCTGGTACATATACCGCTAATGCAAAATCGATCAAATCTAGCCGGTCTAATAACGGAACTGAAAATCGGTACCATAACTGTTTGTTCGGCAAATAACGTCGATGATTGCAGTTATTTCAGGTTGTCAGTTATTGGGGCCAAAACTCGAGACAGAAATGATAACATTTTGCCGGTGCGCGCAGCACATCAATCGATCTCACGAAACAATCGATATTACAAGCAGAAAATAAGTTATTGGCAAATGCAAATTTATAATCTTAATTGTCGTCGGAAATTGGTTTTGTAACTGAGATTAGACAGAGTTATTGATTGAACTTTTTGTAAATCTGATTATTGATTTTGAAACATTCATAATGGAAACAACTTTTGAAACACGACAGTTATTACGCTAATTGTGTATATATTTATATTTTACAAAATTATGCTAGTTTTGTAATGGTTTATGTACATATTAAGCAGAATCTCAGACAGAATTACCATAATTTCTTAAATAATGATTTAATGATTCCAATTTGAAATACTTTTTTAGGTAGCAAAAATATAATCTTTACCAAGTATCAATTTTCTTCTTACTTCATATATTGTTAGATATAATAAGTAATAAATTTTATTTATTTGGAAATAAACAGTTTGATTTAATTGAGCTTATGAAAGAGAATTTAAAATCTAATTTAATTAAAATCTGCGAGGAAAAATTCCGACTCAAGGTGTCCGATATTAAAATTGTAGTGGAATTGCTGACATTTAATCCTTATCTATGTAATTTATATCACCATTATTACATTCAAATTTTATAAACTACATTATTTTTTTTATTTGACTAACTTACCTTTCCCTTTTTTATTGTATGAATCATTGCACTTATTAATCAAAATTTATAAATAGGTCTAATATCTCCAGTGAACCAAATAAAGGCACGATTTGATTAGATCTTAATGAATAGGATTGGACTTGATTGATCAATGTTTGAGTGATTCTATGTCTGCTTATGTGATCATTATTTGATCAATCTTGGCGATTAAATGAAACTGATTTAAATTTGGATAATATTTGTCTATTTATTCTAAATTTGTAAGAAAATTATTGAATTATTTGAAGTCAATTATATTGACTTTCATTTCGCTTATTAATGATTCGTTTTAAGTTAATATTATTTAATAATATTGTTTAGAACAACATTTTATTAATTGAAGGGCTTAGATTCACAAGTGGCCAAGTCCAAAAAAATGAAAATTCGGGATATTTTGGGAAACCAAGTTTGTCGTTATTTTTTACATACAGGGTTATTTTTATAAGGTGTCGGAGTTGAGAGCACAGTAAAAATGGTGCAAGTAAATTTTCGGTGTATTTAGGAACACATGAAAATTGTCAAAATGATTTTGGTTAGAATGCAATTTGTAAACAAACCACAAATGTCAAAATGTATAAGTTTGATGAATTTTACACATGAGTTTTGGACATAATCGTTAAATGAGAATAAAAAGCTGATTACAATTTTGGAATCGAGAGAGTTCCGATAAATTATTTTGATAAATCACTTCTTCTTGGCAAAATTTGATATCACCATTTTTTGTCAGAAAATTTAAAAAATATTCTTTTGGAATTTTTTTGGGGAATATTTTTTTGGGGCAATTATTTTTAAGAGGAATATTTTTTGGAAAGAATTTTTTCTGGGAATATTTTTTAAGGGAAATATTTTTGTAGGGAATATTTTTTGGGGGGTACTGTGTTTTCCTGAATTTGTTAAATTTAGTAAAATAAAATCTGACTGAATTAAATATTCGTTTAAAAAAATGCTTATTTATTGACTTCCCTGTACGTGATTGGAGTCATCAAAGTCAAATATTGAGTGTACTTTAATGACAGAAACGAGATTCCACTTTAGACAAATGATTTGTCTCCATGATTGATACATAAATAAAATTCACGCTGCGTATCCGTTGAATTATGCAGTACTTATGTACCTTTTTACATTTCATTGTTCCTCTTTCATTGTGTGCAAGACTCATAACTTATTAATTAGTTGTTAATCCTCTTTGTATTTGTTCAAATAATGTAATGGTCTTCTTAATTCATTGAGAAAAATGCCCACTACTTGTACAGACAATTAATGTGCGTCAGCCATTCAAGGCTAACTAAACTTTTACTGAAAATGATTGTACACAATTTTCAAATATGCTATCAATAAACATTATTTATTAAAATAAATTAATAAATAAGATTTGTAATAAAACAATTATTGAAATTACTTTTCACGCATTCCTTTATAATTTGAAAATTTAAACAGTCATTTTCTAATGAATCTAATAAATTTTCATTTTTACATTGCTAGTTTTTTTTCAAATTTTTAAAATTATACCGTAGTCTTCTTGTTGAAAAAAATAAATTTGAATATATTAGCTGTTAATTATAAATATAATTGTATATATTACATAAAAGACAGAACAATGGAAAAAATAAAATGTTGATTGCAATAAACTGAACATTAATTATCAGACACACTATATTATCTCAGTAAATGAATATTTATTTTGATATGCACTTATATATCAATATATTCCTCTCTTCTGACTCTTCATCTTAGAATCATTAAAACTATTAAAAGATTAAAAAAAAAAAGTTAATTTATTCCATACATTTTGATTTATATTTTTTCCCATTAGATAATTGGCGAATTATTATTCATACAAGATAAACACCGGTTATTTTTATATAATGAAATAATTTCTTCTGTTCAAAGTTTGATATTTTTTTCTTTGAATTTTAGCTGTTAAAAGGTTGCAATATTTTACCAATTCAGTATGAAAACAAGTTAAATTATTTATATAGAATAGATATGTAAATTTTACTATTTAATTAAATGAAATGGATTTTACAATTAAAAACTATTCTTTGAATATAAACTTTTTTGTTTTTAGTTAAAGATAAAAATAGGAATAAATTGGTTGACTTAAATAACAAAAGACATACGTAGACTGAATGATTAATAACTTACAATAATAAATCCGATTAAACTTTTGGAAAATATACTTTAACATAAAATGTACAATCCAAATTTTAATTAATTTTAACTAATAGAAATATTTCAACAAATTTAAAATCAATTTGTACGACATTTAATAGTCATGTAATAATATTTATTACAAATAAAAATGAATATTTACATTGAAAATGTGATATAATTGTGAGAAATATTAAAATTATATCTTAAATATTTCATTTTATAATCATTTTATAAACTCGACATTAATATTTTTGGTTCAACGTTTATAAGTTTTCATTATAAATATTTTCACTGAATTATACATATACATGAGAATCAACATAAAATCATTTATATAGTTTCATATAATTTTTTAATTATTATTTATTACAATTTATTTCGTGTGTAAGTTTTTCCTATAAAATTTCTTATAAAAAATGTTCTTATAACTAAAAAGCTAAACAAATATTATTTGGAAATAAATTACAATTTCGTGTTACATTCTCATACATAATTTTCTTATGAAAACTTGTATAATAAATATCTATAATTTTAGAACTAGAGAATATAATATATTCTCTATTTGTTTTTCAGCTTATCAAGCTCAATCTGAATTTGTTCGATTGTTTGATATAATTCTGTGAGACATTGTCGATCCATTTCCACTTTTAATTTTGATTTTTCTTCGTCCTCCAAGTCCAATTGCAATTTTACTGAAACTCGGGCTTCTTTTGCTCTGATCGATGAAGATGTTTCAACGTCTAAAGACCAGTTGACGTCAGTCATATTGGGCCATATACTACTTTTTTCTTCTAATTTGCTAATTATACTTTTCCTTTCCAAGGACCAGTATTCACTAAACATTGTTGCTTTTACCTCATCAAAATTAAACTTCACCAAAGTATCTTTTAATTTAATTTCATCGATGTTGGCGGAACTTGCTTTAAATATCACTGTTGTAATTGCATAAATTAAATTTTCCACTTGCTTAGCTTGTAAATCGAGTGACGTTTGTAGCATAGTTTTTTCATCTTCACCGAAGAGTGATTTAATTTTTTGTTGTTGTACTCTTTGACAAACATTATTGATTAGTGTTCCAAATTTATTTTTAGTCAATTTATTGGCAATTAATATTCCTTGTTCTAGCCTAAAAATATATGATTAAAATTATTAATTGATCTTATTAAAAAATGATAAACCTTTTATTTAAAAAATAAAATCAAGAGAATTTAATTATGTAAATCTTATGAAAAAATGTTTATAAGTACATAAATAATCAGTTTTTATTTGTTTCAGTTTCGATTATTTACCTGTCATCTGCAACTAACCACGACATTTTTAATAATTAAAAAGTGTATTTTTTGTAGCCAATTTGTTACTTGCAATGTAGATTTGTTTTTCGTACCATTCTTATAATTTTTCACTGTTTGCAGTTTTATTTATTAACTTATTATTATCAGTGTTTGTTTTTAGTTTTAAGATCAGGTGTTAACTATGAGAAAACTACTGCAGCGCCAAGTTTTGTTAAGCTAGGTTAGTGAAATTGATTTTATTTTACCATAATGAGATAAGCAAAATTGTTCTTAATTTTTTTGAAATTTTTTTTTTAAATTTTAATACATTAATTATCTATAAAATATAATTTAAAAAAAATATATAAGAAGTTTTTCGACTGATTATGAAGTTGACAAGTTTTTTTGTTAATTGATTTGAAAACTAAATTTTCTTCGAATAAATAATTAAAGTTAAATTCTTAAATTTTAAGCTAACATTATTGTTATTATTATAATATTTTTAAAATTATTTACCGAAAAAAGTGTCTACTTTATCAACAGTTTTTTTTATCTACATTTGATAAAAAAATCTACAGCCGATTAACTTAAATTCTATTAGAGCATATATAGACACATTATAACATATATTTTAAAAAAAAATTAAATTTATTATTCAAAGTTCTCGTATCGTAATTTCAGTTTTTTTATGACAAAATTTTACAAAGTGATGAAATAATATCTTTAATTATATAATTTTAAATTTTATCTGATCTCATCGTTCGATTTTATACAAAGATTTTTTTCTGATTTATTAAAAAAAACTTTAAAAATAAAGTTTTATAATAAATTGTAATATATAATACTTAAGTAGAAAAAAAATTAAAGTATACGATTGGAATATTCTAACAACAACTTCAAATTGATAAAAGAATTGTAAAAACTTGTTTTAGTTCTTTTTTTTCAGTGTTATGCGATCAATTTTTATAACATTAAAAAAATTAATAATTTTCTATATTTCCTTCCTAATTTATAATTATCCTATATGCAACATTTCCTTGATATCACTTACAACAACAGTTAAGTTTTTTTCCTACTTACTTTTTTCAAGAGTTAGTCACGCGCAGACTATTAAACTTTAGCACATATGTTGCTTTATAAATCATCGAATGATAAATTTCATTCAAGTGCCAACAATGTTTGATTGATTAAAGAAAATTTAATTTTCAATTAAAGAAAAGTTTATAATACGAGTGTCCAGAAATCTTTATACAAGTTTTTTCTATCCCTTTATAAATATGCGTGTGAAAATATGTGTACTTTCTATATGTTTATCAATATTTAGTATGTAAGTATTCCATAAATAACTTTTTTTTCAAAGTAAAACTTTTGTCTTACAAATTACAACATTTTTTATTTCAGATTACTTTTTCATCGTATTCTACTAGCAACCTCATGGTTCAACAGCGATCTCAGTGATGAAATAAATTACACGTTTGATGTGACAATTCAGCGTTTAGAAAATCCAGTTAATTTAATTTACAATAATTTTGAGAGTGACGAAAAGACCATTTTCATATCCTTTCACAATCTCAATCAATTTTCGGAACTTTTAGTCAACGAAACAGAATTTTTGAGGAAAACTGCAAACAATTCCATTCACGATCTTCACAGAAAAGCAAGTTATCTAAAAAATCACTTGTACGAAATTTATCAGCAGTGCAATGACGGTTTGGACAAAATTGCAACTGATCAAGCTCAGTACAAAAAAGTGCACGAGCATATGGAAATCACGGTAAACAATAGCAGAAAACAGCTCTACGACTTCGCTGATGAAGTTCAAGGAAAAATTGACAAGTGGGAGGATATGAGACTGGAACTGGAGCAAGTTGTTTTGGATCTGGCAGAACTGCAGGTTACATTTAATAATCAAAATGTGATAAAAACCATTCGGGAAATGAATGATTCTTTGCAGAATGTAAAAACAGATTTTGAAACTTCAATCACGATAATTTTTGATGACGTTAGATTTCGAGTTGAAAATGTGAGCGATGAAAATAGAACAGAAGTTATTTTAAATGACATTGTGTTTGAGAACGTTGCAAAGTTGAGGGAAGTCCTTCATGAGGTCGAAAGGTCGATGCTGAGAATTGATTTAGAGGTTCATGATGTCATAGACATGATCAGAGATGAGCATTTTAGTTTCATCAAAATGAAGAGAAAAAATTATTATAGGATTAAAGAGCGTATTATTGAATTTGTCGAGGATATTGAAAGTTTGATTAACTATAAAAGGAGTTTTGTCGAAGATGTGGCAAGACAAATTGATAAACTTTCTAGGTTGAGGGTGAAACAGTTAACAGATAAAGGTACTTGTAATCATTTCGAAAGCTGTAGTTGTATAATTGAGTTAGTTTTTATCAATTGAAGAAAGTAATGTAATGTTCGAAGACTTTTTCAGAATATGAAAAATGTTTCCTTTTAAATTACTTTCTTGTTTAAAGTAATTGTTTAATGTATAATTGAAAAAATGTTTAACTTTTTGTAGGTGAAGTTCCTCTGGATTATATGGGAGATGTTCCATTTTTTGGAATACTTCCTTATGAAACTTTAGCTTCGTACAATATAAATGGCAAAAAGTCTACCATGACTAATTTTGGCTTGAAGCCTGATGGTACTCAGTTCATACGCGAAATATCGAAAGAAGAAAATGACAGTAAAATACATATAACAGAGATATATTATGATGAAGAAGGGCAAATTAGGAGCGAAAAAAGGTACATATTTAATTATGATAAATGATTTTGTTCTTTGAAAACTATAAAAATTTATAATGTATTATATTTCATAAGTAGCAATAAATTTTATTGTTATAGAGAAGATTTTAATTTTTGTTTTGAAGTTAAAATTTAAAATATCAAATCGTGTCTTCTGAAGCACTATAAAATATATTTTGAATTTAAAGGATGTAATTTAATAAAATTTATGATTAACGATATTTCTGAAAATGCATGTCTTTTATTGCTCAAAATGCGTTCTTTTAATATTTTTTTGCAGAAGACCACTAAAATTTAACAAAAGATGAGGTTTCTATTTAAAATTCCTAACTTCATTTCTATTCATAAAAAAAGAGTCATAATTTGTATTATGTTATGAAAACGCTTTCACCAATGGCTTAAACAGAAATATAATAATCATTAGTTATAACTTAATTTTTTTGTTACACATTTTTTCTGGTTTTTATTTTGAAGGTTAATTATTTTGTGTGAAAAAAAACTATAATCAATAAATCAAAATTTGCTTTACAATTTTGTTTTGCTCTTTTAGGAAAATACATTTATAATATACAGGGTGATTTTTATAAGGTGTCAGAGTCGAGAGCATAGTAAAAATGGTACAAGTGAACTTTCAATGTATTTAGGAACACATGAAAATTGTCAAAATGATTTTGGTTAGAATGCAATTTGTAAACAAACCACAAATGTCAAAATGTATAAGTTTAATGAATTTTACACATGAGTTTTGGACATAATCGTTAAATGAGAATAAAAAGCTGATTACAATTTTGGAATCGAGAGAGTTCCGATAAATTATTTTGAAAAAAAGAAGAACTGAGTATTACTGTAATTTAACAAATATTACCGAAAATTATGAATTCTTTTTTGAAAACTGTATTGCATTATTTTCTCAAAAATACTTTTATTCTACACTAATCAAACAAATATCATAAATAGAAAATTATATCAGAAATATTACATTATATTTTAGCTAGCATTTAGACGATAATGTTCTTTTTATAATCACTATTAATGATATCCGTAAAATATCAATAGCAAT
>JABFPM010001069.1:8582-22712 GCA_022817325.1 Idris sp. 1 HC-2018 | reverse complement strand
ATAATAACATTAAAGTAAAATAAATTTTGTATATTAAAGTGAAAATTAGTTCTTAACTGTCATAAAATTTTAAAAAATAACAATATTAATTTATTATATATCTTTATTTAGTAAATATGCAATAATTAATGAGTCATTAGTAAATATTTTAAATTTTTCTCAAAAAGACATTCAAAATTTATATTATGCTCCTGTTACGTCTGTCGATGTTGAACGAAGTTTTTCGCAATGGAAATAGTATATTACTTAACTAGTGGGAGAAGTAGAAGGCTTTTTACAAGTGAGAAAGAAAGTTTATCACTTTTTAAAAATATTCGATATCAAACCTGTCAACATTTTGTGCTCAACTTACAGTTAAACATATAACCAACTTCACAATGTATGAAGTAGACGCTCTGGTGATAAATTTATTTAGGAAGCGGGACCGTAAGGTATGAGCCGGCTAAACGCCAATGCAAATTGAGTTCTTTGTTAAATTCAGTTGAATGCGATCATATGTGTTTTCAAAACTCAGATATTCGTATCTCAAAAACTTTTCTATCTTTGTTAAAAATCACACAAAAAACCAGGACAAAAAAAATGTCTATTGCTGGCGAATCGACCATAAGGAAAAAAGAGACAGCATTATTGATTTATGGCTTTTATAGAACAAGACACGAAAGTGTGTTCTGATGGTCACAATTCAACATCTACTGCTGGCGAAGACATTTGAATACGTCAACAATGAGATAACCTAAAATGTAGACAGAAGTCATGTCTCTTTAAATCAATTAATTTGTATTTATAAACACGTAAATTAAAAAAGTATACATTTTTTACCACCTTCAGAGAGTGAAAAGTTTAATAAAAATTATGGATAAGCCTGTGGAAGAAGAAAACCTTTCTTTGGTAATTGAAAAGCTCCACGAAAACGAGGTAATCAAAACAAACATATTTCTCAAAAAATTATTTTAATATCCCAATTGACAATATAGTTTATTTTTCTGCAGTTGAATGTCAACAAACAATTAGACCATATTTTATCAAGACACTACCACGTAGATACAAAACTGCAGCAAATAAGTAAAGTCTTGCCAAATGTCGTCGTTATTCGTTCTGAAGCTGAAAAATTTTGCGATATGATTGCCCACACAAATCAGCTGGCTGAAAAAGTCAGTGAGAAGGTCAGATATTTGGATTTAGCCCGGGTAAGTGCTCACATTTGTTTAAAAATTATTTACTCATGTTAATAAAATTATTCAATATTTTATTTTTTCATTTCAGAGCAGAGTTTGCGAGTGTCAAAGTCGAGTCAACGACATACTTGACCTTCAATTATGCAGTCAAGGTGTCGCCACTGCTTTGAGAAACGAAGACTACGAACAAGGAGCTGCTCACGTGCATAGGTTTCTTGTTATTATTTATATAAAATATCCTTCATGTAAATAATAAAAATTTAAAAAAAATTCAAATCAAAAAATTATTTTTCGCCACACTTGCCTAGAAAAAAGCGATTTTATCCCGCAAAATTGCGTCGAAAGTGACTCTTTCTGTCACACTTTTTATATACACCATAATTCAGACAAAAAGTGTAACGGAAAGACTCACTTTCGTCTTACTATTGCAGAAAAAACACTACTTTCTAGACACTTATGGCGAAAAAAGTATATGGAACTGGGGACGAAAACGGGCGCCTCCTTAAACTCGCCTGGAAACGCCCATTTTCGTCTTTAAATGCATAATATACTATTTATTTTAATTTTTATTGTCTACTTTTTCGTATGTTTCGAAACACCATCTTGGTTTCATTGTATTTTTTTTAAATTAAGTTTTTTTCAACCAATTTTAGGCTGCATTTAAAATGTGAAGTCTCTACTTCATCGAGAAGCTAGTTTAAAATTACGAAATTCCTCCCGGACGGGCATACACAAAAGCGAGTTAACAAAAACGTGATAAAATATAAAATTGTCGTTATTAAAAAATGTGTTTTTAACAGTTTTCTTCTAATGGATCGTCAACTTCTCGAAAGAACCGCCGAAGATGTTTCTGGCGATCGCACAACCATCACAAGTTCCCTGGCGACTCTTCAGCAGGCCGCTTTCGAGTTGAGAACTGTCGTCACACACAAATTCGACGAAGCTGTCAAGTCCGAGGATTTGGCCTCGGTGGAAAGGTTTTTCAAGATTTTCCCCCTGCTGGAAATGCACGACGAGGGTCTCAAGAAATTCTGCCAATATTTATGCTCAAAATTACAAGAAACTGCTCAAAATAATTTGAAAGCTGCTCTAGATATTAAGCAAAGTGACAAAAGAGCTTCGGTCATTTTTTCAGATATAATGACACTTTTGTTTGAGGGAATCGCGAGAATTGTGGAAATTCATCAGCCGATTATTGAAACTTACTATGGGCCGGGAAGATTGCCAATGTCTATTACGATTTTGCAGAAGGAATGTGATAGGTAATTCAATTTTTAAATCTTATTTATTTATTTATGAATAATGATTTTTTTAAAAAAAATTCCGAGTTAATTTATAAGTTTTATTTTTATACAGACAAGTCAAAAAAATTATTGCTGAATTCATGAAAAGCAGAAATATTCATCAAAAAAATCAGTTGATCAATGATTGTTTGAGAAAACAAAGTCATGAAAGAACCGATCCAAAAGAACTGGATTTGCTTTTAGGAGAATTAACTTTAATGCATTCTAGAGCTGAGTTGTATATTCGGTTCCTAAAAAGACGTGCCACGGTAAATATAAAGTTAATAATTAAAAAAATTGTATCTTTTTGTATTTTTGTAAATTTTATTAATTTTTTGTAATTATAAATTTTACGAGTTCTTTCACACATAGTGAAACTTTTTATTTTCACAGTTTGATTAATTTTGTATGCCCTCGCAAATTAATTTTGTATTTTTATTTTAACATTAAGTTTATGAAAAATTAATTTACGACGAAAATAAAAATTAATAAAATCAATTTTTTTAGAATGATTTGGAGATCAGTACTACAGATGAAACTGCTCGTAAAATTGCTATGAATGAATTTGAAATGTGTATTAGCAATTCAGAATTAGCTCGGGGAATGCAAGAACTTCTGGGAGCTTATCTTGCTTTAGAAAGATACTTTCTCGAAGAAAGTGTTAACAAAGCTATTGGAATGGACACTTTGGAGCAAGACCAGCAAACTTCTAGTATGGTTGACAATGTTTTTTTCATTGTCAAAAAATGTATTAGGTAAATATAATTTTTTATTAAAATAAAGTATTAATTTATTTTTCATTAAACAAATTATTTATTATTAATTTATTATTTTACGTTTTGCAGACGTGGAATTGCAACTTGGAGCATTGACGGAGTTTGCGCAGTACTAAACATGGCTTGTGGTATTTTGGAAGGGGAATTTGCCAGCAGATTGAAAAGTCGTCTACGTTCAGGATATCCTGCGGGATACATGGACCTGGCTCAAGCGTACACTGCAATACAAACAAGCATACAACAGGGCAGATTGCAAACTTCTGATACAGAAATGGCTCGATTGATGTTTCTTGTAAGATATTTTTTTTCAATTTTATTATTAGATTAATTTATTAAATTTCAATTCATAATCATTATTATTCTAGGCTTACTTGAACAACACAGATGTAAGTACAGAATATGTTGAAACTTTAAGTGAATCTCTTTTGGTGGAAATCCAGCAAGCTTTTCCAAACATGAAACCCAAAGAAAAAGGAAAAATTGATAGTTGTCTGGCAGGATTTAAAGGAGTCTACTTAACTTTACAAGCAGTAATTGATTATGGATTAGAACAGCTACGTGCCAGTGCTGTGAAACCCAGAATATCACCTTGGGTCGATGCTTTTCTTACAATTAATCACAAAGTTAATGAAGTATGTGAAGCAAAGAAAAAATTATTATTTATTTTATACAGCTTTATTTAGTATACATTTTAAGATATTTATCATTTTTTCAGGATGAATTACTGGGTTACGAAACAGACGAGCCTTTTGTTCAAACTCTGATCATGAATTTGGAAGGACTCTTACATCTTTTCAAAAGCAGTTTAACTCGAGCAAATTACGATGCTCTAATTGGAATTTTGACTTCTGAAGTTACAGCCAGATTGGAAAAAGTGATTTTGAAATCCAGTTTCAACAGGGTAATATACTTGGTTGCATTTTTTATGAACCAAAAATAGGATCTTTTGTTAATTTTGTGATTTCAACAGGCTGGTGGATTGATTCTTGATAAAGAAGTGAGATCGTTAGCCAGTTATTTGGCAGCTGCAACTTCGTGGTCAGTTCGAGACAAATTCGCACGATTATCTCAAATTGCTACAATTTTGAGTGTAGAAAAAGTTGATGAACTGATTGATTATTGTGGCGCAGACGCGATTGCCTGGAGATTGACACCGGCAGAAGTAAGAAAAATTGCATCTCTGAGAGTCGACTTACGTCCAGAAGATATTAAAAGACTCAAGCTTTAAGTTTGGGACTTGTGATTTTAAATTCAGTTTTTATGAAAACAAATTATTAAGAAAATGAAGTACTGTTAGTATTTTTTATTGTACACTGTTTTGTAAATACATTTATATAATTATTTTATAAAAGAGAGTTTTATTAGAAATTGTATAGCAAAGCTTTATAATCAAATATTTATAGGAATGGATTATTGGAATCAATGTGTTGATATTGATGATAATAAAATATTTTATTTCTTTTCAAAATGTCTAGATTTATTTTAAAAATTTTCTTAATTTAGAGATTTTTTTAGAGTTGAGTTGGGTGAAAGAACCATTTCATTATTATATACACTCTATTGCACAGAATTTCTAGATGTACAGAGTGGACATGTAATTAGATAAAATGCAACTTTTGAACCATTTTTAATTAATTTATCTTCAATGAAAAAAAAAAAAAATATCGCAGAATCAAAAAACGTGGTTTTTCCAATTTATTTTCAAAAACTCTTTTACGCAAAAATTTAGTTTAATTAAACATCTTCAAATTCACTGTGGTGAAAAATCTTATTAGTGCGACATTTGCAACAAATATTTAGGCGAAAATATGATGTAGTAAAACATCTACACATTTAGACAGTTAAAAAACCTTCTGCGCTACATGCCAATATGAAGAATCCAAAATTTGACGACAAAATTTATAAAAGTTTTGGGTTGCTAAACCGTATAAACTTTTCAAAAATAGAGAATAAAAAGTCAAAACAAGAATAAAGAGTCTTATTATGAATGTGGCAACTGCAAAATGTTTTGTAGTGAAAAAAGCATATTGATAGAGCATCTAGATATTCACAAAGATGAAACATTTCATCTGTGTGAACTTTATGATAAGACTTTTACTTAAAGAAGTCTGGCAACAACGTGACAAAGAGCAATATCGCAAGGACGTGAAAATTTTAAAAAATTTCCTGTGGACAAAATATTGCTTTACGTGTGTGGCTTTTTGATTTAGCTAAGTCATTGAATTTGTTTTATGATTACAAAAGATTATTTATTGTAAAATTAAATGTAAATTTAACTTTATTATTTCAGAAAAAAATTCGAGTGCTAAAATTGAGTCACCGAAGCTGTGAAAAATAAAAACGATAAGTTGCCCATGTGCACATATTTTGTATTAAAACCCTCGACTGCTCAAAAGTTTTCTCACGAAGCTGCAAAAGTTTTTTTTAACTGAGAACAGACACAAAAATTCGACGATGACGTCAGGTCCAAGGATGAATTAAATAATTAAAACATTTTATTTTTGCAAAAAAAATTCATGATAAAATTATTTCCTAAGTTTTAAGGGACTAGACTGCGTTAAAAGTCAAGTTTATAAACGTTATATTTTTTGATAATGATACTATGCTTTTTAATGTGATTTTCCACGGAGAACACAATGATGAAACCAGATTGTAGGAAACAAAATATTTACCATTAATTTGCAATTTTTTTATTTTTAAACAATTTATACAACTTTTTTACATTTAATGTATTAACTCGAAAATTTAAATTTTGGCTTAATTATCCATTCTCTACGATGCCAAGTATTGCTTTTTTAAATTTTTCTTTCGATAAACAAAATTTCATTAAAAAACCCCATAAAACAATTTGTTGTCTATAATTTTGATCACACAAATTTATTCCAAATATTACATTACACCATTGTATATTCTAAAAATGTGTATTTCCTCTATAAACAAATATATTGAATGTTTCATCATCCTTTCACTAATGATTTTGAAAACGAATTTTGTTTCTTGACAACAAATTAATTTTTGGAACAATAATTTGTTTATTTTTCAAGACTAATAAATTTTTTGTATCAAATTGTTCCTTCTTATTATATAATTTAACTATAATTTAAGTAAGTATACATTTAAAAAATATTATAAATAAAATATAGTATGTATAAAGTTACAAATAACTTTTATGGTGACTAGATGCACGACTGCAGTGTCAATTTTTTGGTTTTAAACACATATCTGAAAGTATACACATGCACTCACACACTGTGCAGAAAGAAAGAAAGGAAACTAGATTTCCGAGTAGTAATAAACCAAGTCAGTAACAGAATGGTGAACTGCTGTGACAAGTTATTTTTGTTTCCTTGGAATTATTGTTTATAAAATTAAAATGATTTTTTCTAAATTCTCACTAAATGATTCATTAACATGTCATCATCGGATAAAATAAATATGCAAAATTATCTCTGGTGTTCTGCTTCTTGATGTCATTATATTAACAATCTTAAATTGACTTAAATATTTGTAATTGTTTGTATACATAAAGTATTAATCATGGAAAAAGAAAGGCGAGTAATTGTATTTTGTAACAAATCATTTGTTGGCGTTTTAATTTGTTGTCTTGTGCTTTATTAAAAATATTGCTCCAAAATATTATATTATACAAAACACAAAAAGTACTCTTTTTAATATTTTTCGATTTAATCAGGGTTTTATTTTAAATATTTAAATCATTTAAATAAGTAATCATAAGGAAAATTGTTGAGATATAATAGTTTTATTAATTTATGAATTTTTTATTTGAGGTTATGTGGACTTTTGCTTTGACATAAGAAAAAGTTTTATATATATATAATATAAATAACGATTTATTTTTAGTAAAGTCATTTAAATTTCAATAATAAAAAATGGTGTTAAAATTTGAATTTAAATGATCTATAATTGAATTTAATGTTTTAAATTTTCAGATTTACAATGCTCCTTTTAGAACCAGGAGAAATATTTTTTGAAGATTATAGTGTTCAAATGAAACAAGAATCCGAGGATTCCAGTAAAGTAAACTGGACAGATGGACGACTTAAATTATGCTCAAAATCTTTGGTATTTGTGGATAAAGATTTAAACAAACCGTTAATAAAAATTCAACTAAGAGAAACGATATCTGTGACAAAAATTAATTCATTTGACATAACATCAGGGTGAGTTTAAAAGTTAAGAGAAATATATATATTTGTTTTATGTTAAAAAAGTTTGATTTATTAAAATAAATATTTTTTAAATGTCAAAAAAAGTTGATAATTTTTTTCAGAGGCAATGATGTTCTGGCAGTGCAATGCAAGCAATATGTAAACATGTTGGAGGGAAATATTTTGGCTCCCTATAAATTTATCCACAAAAATACTCGTTTTTTATTTTCTTTCAATTATGCAAAAGTAGACACAGATTGTTTGCCCCAAACTTTACAATTATTACGAGCTGCAACTCTACCTATGGCTGAACAAAATGCTATGGTAATTTTTTAAAATAATTATTATTACAAATTAATTAAGACAAATAAGAATAATTATTTCATGTTTTTCAGATTATGACAATAGTTCATTCAAAACAGTCTAGGGTTTCGTTTGACAGATCTTGGCTGGAAGATTTATATGAAGCAATAGTTTTAGAAGTGCAAGCGAATAAAGTCTTACCACTGATTATAAATCCAGGAAGAATTTTACTCACCTCTTGTAGATTATACTTCCAACCGTACAATAATATGGATCAAGTAAATATAAAATAGCAGTGAAGTTAATTAAATTTTTAAAGTAATTATCAATTTTTATTAATTATCAAATGTATTTGTTTAGCATCCAGTATTAAAAATTAACTTAAAGGACATTAAAAAAGTAATAAAGAGAAGATTTCTTTTGAGACAAATCGTAAGCATACGTTTGCATATTTTTTGTTTTATATATTTTTGTATGCTTTTTAAATTGTACATCAATAATTTTACAGGGTCTTGAAATCCAATGGACTCGTCCAACAGATGGCAAAAGTGATTATTTATTTCTTTCGTTAAAAAATTCAGAGAACCGAGACAATCTTTATGATAATTTACTAAATCAGTCTGAAGTGAATTTGGATATGATTCCTCAGAATCAAATGACAATTCAGTGGCAAAATGGATCAGTCACAAATTTTGATTATCTTCTATACATTAACAGGTAAATATTATAAATACATTGATTTGAGATAACATTATTTTTAAAATCTAATTTGATTGGTTTAATTAGTCTAGCTGACAGAACGTTTCACGACTTGACCCAGTATCCCGTAATGCCCTGGATTTTGAGTGATTATTTTTCTGAAACCTTAGATTTAAATGATCCAAATGTTTATAGAGATCTTACCAAACCGATTGGAGCTATCGAACTAAGTAGATTGAACAAATTAAAGGTATATTATTTAAATGTTATACATTAATAAAACATTTTTTTCTTACGTTTTTATATTTTTTGCAGGAAAGATATAACGAAATGTCAGAACCCAAATTTTTGTATGGATCCCATTACAGTGCTCCTGGATTTGTACTTTTTTACTTGGTTCGAAAATATCCGAGGTACATGCTGTGCTTACAGAACGGAAGATTTGATCATCCAGATCGAATGTTTAACAAGTAATAAATTATATTATTTAAATTATGAAACAAATAACTTTTTGAAATTGCTTAATTACTTAAATTAAACATTTATATATTATATTTTCAATTTTTTTAGTGTATCCGATGTATGGAAAAATGTCCAGTCAAATATGTTCGATTTTAAAGAATTAATTCCAGAGTTTTATGATATTACAAATGAGGGTGATTTTTTAATTAACAAATATGGAATAGATTTTGGATACAGATTTGATGGAACTAAAGTTGGGGATGTGCAATTGCCGCCCTGGGCACACGGTAATTAATAAATTATAAATTATTAAAAAATTTTAGTCAAACATTTTTATTTTAATTTTAAATTACAATTAAACCGAATAACAGAACAACATTTAAGAACATTAAACTTTGGTATTTTTCATTTTAAATTTATTGCTCAAAAAACTTGATAAATATTTTCGAATATGATTTATAAACTGAGATTGTTTTTCAAATGAAGTTCCACAGTACAAACATCCAAAACAGTTTTCTTTCAGCCTCACAAACATGGTCATTGAATTGTTCATTTCAAACAAATGCTTTTTTACATTTGTCACATTCCAAATTATGAACTCGAATATAATTAATCAAGCCAATCTTTTTTTCAAATTCTTTTTCACAATAATCACACTTGTAAATCACACAAAAATCAACTTTAAATTTATTTTTGTCAACATTACACTTTTTCTTATGTGCCTCAACTTTAGACTCTGAAATAAACTTCTTGCAACTACACTGAAATGAATTTTCTCCAGTATGTTTGAAAAAGTGGTTTTTAAAATTTTCCTTTCGAGCAAATATTTCATATAATCACACTTGTAAGGGTTTTCCCCAGTGTGCTTACGAAAGTGGACTTTCAAACTGTCTTTTCTCACATACGATTTGACGCAAAGTTTACATTTGTAGGGCTTATCGCCAGTGTGCACACTGGCATGTTTTCGCAGACTCGTACAATGTGCAAAAGCCTTGTCACAGTCCTTACATTTGTACGGTTTTTTACCTGTGTGTGTATTGTAATGAATATTTAAATTCGATTTGATGCTGAAGGATTTGTCGCAATATTTACACTGATAGGAAGTTTCCCCTGTGTGCTTGCGAATGTGAACTTGCAAATTGTCATTTCTTATGTATGATTTTTTACAATGGTTGCATTTGAATGGTTTCTCGTTGCTATGAGTGCGAATATGAATTATCAGATTATACTTTTTTGCGTACTTTTTGGTACAGTCGTTACACTCATCATGCCTCTTACTTCTGTGGGAACGTTTTTTTGAATTTGTTTTACTTTTATTGTTTCTGTCCATTTTTGTTAATTTGTATAACAGGATAACTGGCTTTTTATTTATAAAATTTTCTAGGTCGAGCATTGTTTAATCATCTATAAATTATTATTTAGTTGTTAATATTTTAATTTTTTTATTTTATGAATAAAAATTTATTTTCATAAACAAAATTATTAAATTTAGTTTGAATACTTATTCAGATGAAAATTTAAAGATTAAATATTGTTGATTTACCTGTGTTAAAACTGCGAATAAAATTAATTATTCCTAGGGAACAATTTTTATAATTAAAATTTGCTTTGTATGAAATAACAACAATATTTTAGTTACATTTCCAATGTAACTTTTATAATTTGAGTGACTACTTTTTTCTGACTGAACTTCATCGAAAAGGATAAAATAATATTTTGAATAAACTTTTTTTTCGACTTAAGGTCACTTTAAATTGGAAATAACACTGAAAATATTTGTCTTTTTATCTTTTTTCTTGGGAAACAAGTCAATGCTTTTAATTTGTATATTTGCAAATGACTTTTTATATAAAATAATTGTTAACAAAATTTTTTATTGTACTTTTTTTGATTAAATTAATATTTCACAGGTCCAGCTCATTTTGTGGAAACTTTGAGAAATGCTTTAGAAAGTGACTGGGTTTCACAAAATTTGCACCACTGGATTGATCTGATTTTTGGGTACAAACAAAAAGGCATTGAAGCAGAAAAAGCCAATAATGGTACAAAATTACATAAATTTTTGTAACTTTATTTTTAAAATTAGTTTTTTTTAAACAATAATTTAAATCTTATTTTTACAGTATTTTTTCACTTGTGTTATGAGGGAGCTGTAGATTTAGACACAATTAAAGATCCTAATGATAAACATGGATTAGAAGTACAAATAATGGAATTCGGACAAATTCCAAAGCAAGTTTTCACTCTGCCTCATCCAAAAAGGCTATCTTCAACGACAATAGACCTTTTATGTGAAAATATTTTATCCATTCAAAATATTTCAACAAGTAATTATATTTGTACAAAACCAACAAATATACGTATTATAATTTTAAAACACATACGTACATTTCAAAATTGATTAATTCAACTTTTATTTTACAGATGAAGAGAATTTTAATTTAACCGAAGCATTATCATTTAATAGCCACAAAGAAACTGTAACTGCTGTTGCATTTGTAAATAACAATTTGAACTGTGATGACATAGTTTCTGTAAGTCACGATGGAACCGCAAGATTTTATTCTTTAAAAACAAAAAAGTTAACTCGAACTGTCAATTTGTCTGCCCAACCTTTGTCTTCGTGTGTCACATATCGCTTGTCAAATAATCGACCTGTACTTGTTGTGGGATCCTGGGACAATACAATGTGATATATATATATATATATATACATTTTATAATTATCAAAATTATATTTTTGATATAAATAATTTTGTAGTTTCTTTTCAATAACTTTTAATTTTACAGAATCTTTTATGACATAGAATTTGGCAAAGTTACAAATACTTTACAAGGACACGAGGATGCTGTGTCCTGTGTAAAATTCAGTAATTCACACAAAATTATAATCTCAGGGTCTTGGGATTGTGCTGTCAAAATTTGGCAGCTGCATGAAACAGGAACGAATATAAAATTACGACGAAATCTTGTAGCACAATTGGATAACGAATGTAAAGTTACTACTATAAATATATCAAAGTAAATATGAAAAGCAAATTATAATAATTATTGTTTTTTAAAGATTTATACAAATTTTAGTTCAATACATTTATAATAACTTTAATAAATTTATTTGTATAACAGAGATGAAACTTTGTTGGTCTCTGGAACTGAAGAGGGAGAAATATTTTTGTGGGATATTAAAACGTACAACCTGCAGTTCATGGTCAAAGGTAAACTAAGTTTAATAACAAAATATCTTAATATATTAATATTCATAAGCAATGTTTTTACATTTACTTTTATTTTAGGTCACAATGGAAAAATAAATGACATCACTTTTGAATCTGAATCAAGAAACATCGTTTGTTGTGCAAGTGACAAAGTGATAAGTGTGATAGATATTATGACAAGCACTCAAATCAATTTAACGACTTTGAAAGATGAACCCCTGTGTTTAGCTTGGGATGGTTCATTTTTATTAATAGGTGACAGTAAAGGTTTTATTAATGTTTGGAATTTCCATACTGTAATGTTTCTTAGAAAATGCCAATGTCATAATGGTAAGAAACATTTTTGCAATTTCATTTATGAATAAGTCAAAACTGAAAAATGATAAAATACTGAAAATTATTTTCAGGTTCACTTAACTCGATAGTTTTATCTCCAGACAATAAATGGATCGTTACTGGTGGCAAGGATAAAGCAGTAAAAATATGGGAACGTAATTGATTGTGATATAAATTGTATATAGCCTTTTAACGAAGAAAAGATTAAATATTATTTAATTTACAAGTATTATTGTTGTGAATCAATTTAATTTATAAAAAATATACTTTGACATATACCATGTTATGTAACAAATCCAAAATTGTACAATGTCCAAAATGTAAAATTATTTTGTACAATGTCTAAAATTCCGTACTTGGTACACAATATTTCTGTACAAAGTACAATTATTCAACAAATTTTAAATGTAGTTAACAAATTTCAATAGATTTTAAATTAATATATTTAGCATATTTCAACATTAGATATCGATTGTATTAAAATTTTTAAAAGTAAATTAGTGTCAATACTGCATAAATAAATCGTCATTAGGATACAAGATTCATAACTCTTCTATTGTTTTTAATTATATATTGTTACTATATTATTTTTTATCTACATAAAATTAATGACACATAGAAAATTAAATATGTAAATGTTACTCGGGTAGTTATTTTCAAATGGTTGAGTTTATTTGAAGCGTGTGTAAGAAAGAAAGCTCATCTAAAGAAAAGAATCGTCATGAAACCTGTAGTCTTCAAAGAAATATTTAATATTTTTTGAATAATTGAACTTTTTACAATATTTTTTATAAAGTACAAAATTTCAGCATTGTACAAAATAGTTTTACATTTCGGACATTGTAAAATTTTGGACTTGGTACATAACATATATAATTTAAGAAAAAAGTTTAAAACTCAAATTCAAAGATAAATGCATTGCACATAATTTACAATTTTTATTGATAAATATCTGCATACATTGAAAATCACTAATTGCAAACCAGTAAATATGCTGAACAATATTTGAAATAGGTTTTTGGGACAAAAGAAAGTAGATGAGTTAGCACAAGTTTTTTTTTCTCTCTCTAAAGTTAGTTGAAATTACTTTTTAAGTAATTTTATAGAAGAACCATTTTGAAGACATAAATATTATATTTGACAAAAACTCGAACCTTTGCATACTTTCACTAAATTACAATTTTTATTTACGTTTCTCGAAGGAAGAGTTAGGTTAATTTTGGCAGAAGATAATGGTAATTTTTTTACAGGCACAGCTTTAACAGACAAACCTTTTGGAGGACATTCTATTAAAGGTTGTGTTCTACAAACTTGTGACAAGGTATTTTGAGAACATATCGGCAAAGATTTTCGTGCATGTGCAGGTAAAGCTGTTAAAGGAAAAACTTTTACAGGCACATTTTTTGGAGAACATATAGATAAAGGCTGTATTCTATAAACTGGTGGGCTTCTTGAAGCAAGCAAATATCGATAATGATTTAGAGCTTTTATTTTTGATTCTTCAACTTTGCAGAGATTTTGTAAAGCTAAATATTCGTCTCCAAAGTCGGTTAATTTTCTCAGAGCTTGTTGACCAGGAACACAGCTGGGATATAATTTTGTTTTGCACTCTGGTCTTCCATTGCATTCCATAAAATTGCACTTGTCTTGTAAACCATTTCTTTTGATACATTCACATTTATAATATCGACTGCCAGAAAGTTGATAACTTC
>JABFPM010001068.1:0-22716 GCA_022817325.1 Idris sp. 1 HC-2018 | reverse complement strand
TCAGTAGTCCATTACCATAAATTATCAAAAAATGTATTTTGAAATCATAATTTTTCTCTTATATTTTAATATTTGTTACTTTTGCCAAAACCGGAACGATTTTCACAGTTTTTATAAGTTTCAAAAATGATTGTATATTATTTCACTGTAAAAAACATATCTGTTGTAAGTAACGGTATGAAAAAATTGATATACCTAAAATTGAATAATACTGCAAGTATGTTTACCACAATCACGAAACTGCACAGTAAAAAGCAATGCTAACAATACATTATATTAGTCGGTAGCAATTTTTTTCAGTAAATGTTGGACGCATTTTATCGAACAAAATTCCTTTATATAGAAAATCCTAGCCATCACATCTCACTAAATCGACCTCATAAACTGCGAATACCTTCATTTTCCAATGCAATTCCCTTACAATGGAACGTCCGTAAGAGAATTGATTCTAACTAAAGCCTTGATGTACTCGAGAGATTTGAGAATTGATTCTGTCGGCATCAATACTATAATTTTCTTAATGAAATCAACAACAAAACTTAATTTCTTACATAAAGTGTAAGAAATAAAATAAGATTTTCCATTAGGTATTTGGTTTACGAAAAAAAAAATATGGCTGGGCAGGTGTAAAAATTAGAGGTGGGGGGCAAGAGAGAGAGGAAGGGTCCACGCCATCATCAAAGTGCGGAAGTATGAAGCAGAAATAACGATGTAATATTCATCACGTTTCGTAAAAGGAATAGAATTTCTTGGGTTTGTCGAAATGATCTTCGTGTAAAATTCACTTGCCGGTTAGTGAAGCGAAGCGACATCAAAAGAAGCCAAACCGCGAGCATAATTCCCAGAGTTTCCGTGGCAAGTTTCAGAATGTTAAGTGACCGGCGAGCCAACTTCTCTTGGATGGAATGGCAAAGTCTTCGGGTCGATAGGTCAACGAGTATGAAATTTCAATGAAGCTAACGCCCAGTCAACTCTGGCACAGCTGAAGCAAATTCAGCGAAAATTAAATGCTTCGAGACAAAAATAACAAGCAACGAGCTGCAAGACGATTTGATTACATCGTGAATTCTCTTTGTCATCAGCCGTATATATACCTATATATATAAGTTACAAGTGACTCTGCAAAAAAGGGTCTCTGCTTGTGAACCACTTGACAACGCAAACCTCGTACACTCTGTTTTGAGTAATTCAATTTTTCATAAACAAAATCAAGTACAACGTATGGTCGGACCAAATCAAAACCTCTAATACGATAACCAATTCAAACTTTCTGTCTGAAAGGCTCCGGAGTCCCGAAAAAAAGGGAAAAAAATGAAAAAAGTTTCGCATTATTTCGGTCGTGCGCGCAAACGAATGCCAGTGGATACCCTTTTCTTGGGGTAAGTGCGCAACTTTAATGGTCCGCTCGTGCATTCTTCTCTTATTCCTCGAGTCTTGGTTCGTCAGTTTGACGAGTGTATTCTGGGTCAGACGATAGGTCACAACTCTGTAGCTCAAACGTTTGTCGTCCGAACGTACTCGTTTATGAGAACGTCAAGCACCCGGGATACAGCAGTAAGACAGCAGTTTTGTTGTCCAACTTAAATATTCAAGACTCTCGACAGCACAGTGATAGCGTAGTTTGCTTTAGCTATCTTTTTTGTTGTTGTTCGTCTGTTTTTTCTGTCAACACTACTACAGAGTAAGAACATTTTTGCCCAACATAACTCTATAGCTGAGACAAAATTGGCTTTGATAAAAATGTACTGGTCACATGTTTCGGAACATAAAGCCATAACTCATCGTTGATTAAAGTGTTCTTATAGTGAAATGCGGATTGCTGCTTCAGGAGATGTAATAAGCGATTTGAACTGTGGACTCGAAATGAACGGAATTCCTTTGACTTTCAGCTAGTAGCTGCTGGGGCCACTATCGAATCAATTTTAGCGAGCAGAAAATTGGATCGCCAACGTTTAGCTGGATACGTCAAGATGGAACGCGGCAGTGAACAAAGAGCGTCAAAGGGAACGAGGCGTTCGTGCAATAATATGGCGTTACACGTGCCTTCTCTCTATGCCAGTGGCACATACACGCCAGACAGACATCCGACAAGCAGACCGACTCTTGGTATTCATGGAATCTGACGCAACATGTGAAACGATCCCAAGCAAACCTTTTCAGCTCTTTTTTTCACAATGCGATACACAGAAAGCGTTCTGTTTGACTAATTCCGCTACGATCGTGAGCCAAGCAATGAGCCACAATGGACAGAAGCGAGAGAGTGAGAGAGAAGCCGCAGACCGAGACAGAGGCCTTTGAATACAAGCCCAATTGCTATCAGTCGCTTGCTTATATTTGTGCAGCTCAACTTAGACGGGGCTTTTGCCAGAGGGATCGCCGCGATTATGTCAACGAAGACTCCGACTCGGCAATAGCTCATCTCTTTTTCTGCAACCCAACGATAACTTGTTCATCTGCTTATCTCAAGAAAGACATGCAAATTATTATTGTTATATTTTAAGTCAAGGGCCATTAGTTGAAATGTCCGAATTGGATCGATGGCCATGTATCTTGAAATCCAACAAGATGTGTCACTTGTTATAAATTGATGGATAGAAAGAAAATTGTTTTTTAAAAAAGCACGCTTTAAATTTGCATGACAAATTGTTAATAAACGTATAAGTGGATCAAAAGAGAATTAACAATTTTCAATAAAAATTAAATTAAAGAAGCAGAATATTTGTTGCTTTAATCATGAAAAAACACATACTTTATTATCAAAAAATGCACAATATATAAATGAAGTTTGTCTAATAAGTGAATTAAAGTATAATTTATAAATAAACATAAATATTACCGGTTTTTATTTTACACCTGTTGCATTCTTTGAAGGCAACAATTATTTTTTTTTTTTTTTTTTTTTTTTTTGGTAATTCGTTTAGCTTTTAGAATTTTATTTTTTCGAGTGGAAATCCTTGACAGTAGAAAAAAATATCTGCGTGAACCGTCAGCAAATTTTTGACAAGCTAATTCAAAAAATGCCTTTCTCGGTAAATTGATTTTCACCAAAAATATAGCTCGTTCGTTTTTATCGATTTCGATGTGCATACCCATTATTTTGTCTTCTTCAAACGGGTTAACGGGTGTGAGTTCGTCGTCAACAGATATACACATGACAGTAATTTTGCACAGTTCGTTATTCGTCCCACTATTATAATTAAACAGCCTGTTTCGTTTGAAATTTCGATAACTTTACAAGTCTTCTATACATCTTATAATTGTTCAATTTAACTATCATGCAAATCGTTATATTACCATTGTATCTCATGAATTAATTATAACTTGCATGAAGCAGTATGTAATACTATACTGTCGCAAAACAAAAACTTGAATAATAAATTATCTAATATAATATGACATGAAAACTTACTTTTTGATGATTACAGATGTCTCCTTTTTGGGGAAACAACCACGATGAATCAGTGTATCAAAACAAAAAGTCTTATATTAATTTCATTTTTTTTTCTTTCAGAATTTGAAAAGCTGAAAAAATCATTATTTTAGTATAAGATAATCCTTAAAAAATTAGAACAAACAATTTAAAAAGTCTATTCAAATTGAAATTAGAAAGTCTATTGAAATTAAAATAAGAAAGACCTTTCAAATTAGAAACAATTCTTGTCCGGAATTTTCTATTATTAGGTTTTTCTCTTTGTGAGGATTTCTACATGGCCTCTATTTGGATTTTTAAAACGAATATTAATTTAAATGTTTGAGTAAATTGTAACAAGATTTTTTAGTATGATAATTATTTTTAATTTATTCCCATTACTGTTGTTGTTAGTAACATTTGAAATAGGCACTCGTTTAAAATAAAAGAGCTCTACTTTATTCGTCTGAATTTAAGGGTAATATATTTTGCCTACGTGAATGTGAAATTGTAGGTGGCCGTGCATTGTTATTTTAATTCGCTATTGTTAGAATTAAAGACGGAAGACTATTGCGCATCGCATCCGTTATTCGAGCTATTTTTGATGATTTAATCTGTCTTATCGAATTAAGTCGACTCGGGCTTGTTTCGTGGAGAAAAAGCGATTCTACGGCGCGATTCGATTGCAAATGTTGTCGAATCGATTGCTGTGATATATGTATCAATTTGACTCGGCTCGAGGTATTGAGTATCTCGCAAACGATTCGTGACGTGGGTTTCGAATTATCGGAGGCAATACTTATCCGAGCTAGTTTTATAATGATGAGAAGTTGGCTGCTTAAGTTTGATGAAAAGTTTTCAAATCAAAAGAGCTGATCCGCACGACGAACAATGTAGATGGCGTAGAAAAAGTTGATAATTTGGTCACTCGGCCGAGTCAAAAATGTTAAGACTGAAAGGAAAACTGTTATACAGGAAGCCTTATTCCCTTGATATTCAAGGCGGGCCGATTTTACGTACCGTAAACTGAGCTACTATATAATGCACATGAAAGCTGGTCTACGCAAAGCCCGATCGATACACGATGTCTCGTAAATCTGACAAAACCAATATGAGGATGATACTTTATGAAGAAATATGTTAAGCTGCGTTAGAAATATTTTTCAGCGAAAGACATTCTTTTGCTACGCCGAAAAGAAGGTTCTTTTTTTCTTTAAGCTAAGACACTAGTTGTTTTTAAATTTCATCTAGAAATAGTCTTCACTTTTGAATATCTACAATTTATTTATATTTTTATCGGTGTTTGAAAGCTAGTCCCGAAACATAAAATAATGCAATTGATATTTTTTTTCATTTTCATGTATGATACTAACGTTTTCAGTTTAGCGAAAAAAATTCGTTTGCTGAAAAATCTGTTCCTAATTATAAAGCTCTTCTAATTTTATATAAGAATCTAAGTGAATGTTGATAACAATTTTTTTATTCAATTTTAGTTTAAAAAATGGGTCATTCGAAAATCTTCTTATAAAAAGCAATCAAAGTCGTATCTCGTGAAAATTTTTTTAGCGATTTCATGCATGTATTTGAAATACATTGCATGCATGGCATTAACATACATTGACCATGCATGGAAATGGCTTATAGATTATGTGTATGATTTTCACATAGACTATTATAAATCTCTGTGTTTTAGGTGTTAGAGCTCTAGCTTAACACCTTGGAGTCTCGAGTTCGATTCTCGGTCAATGCCTTCAAGCCATAAATGACCTATACATGGTATTAATCATGCATGGTCCATGTATGATTTTTGTATCCATGCATGAACCATGTAAAGTTTCATACATGAAGTATTCATGCATTTTTTAACTAGATAAACAAATCCTATGTATGGATTTTACATGAGATGCGGTTAGTCCATGTATGACAAATATACATGGAACATATATGTACCATGCATGAGACTGGTAAATATTTTTTCACGGGTAGTTATTTTAATCCTTGGTCCATGCATGTCCCATGCGTGATTTCAAAATGCAGATCATGTAAACAAATCTCATGTATGAGATTTGTATGACATTAGTCTATATCATACATGATGAACATGCATGGTTCATTCATTTCAAATTCATGCATGTAACATGCATGAAATTGCTAAAAAAATTTCACGGGATTGAAGAAACTTTTAAAAATTTAATCTCTCTGATCAGTTGCTAAAATTGTAGATTATTAAAAATGTAATCATTACTTAATCTTTAACGTTTTATTTATTAAAGGTAACTTGAAAAGATCACTTAAGATTAAAGAATCTGGAAAAGACTATTTTGATTTCATCTTGATCAGATTATAAAATTTCAATAAATATTTGAGCCACTGTAATCAAATCAAAAAAAGTATTTTTACTCGAAAACTCAAGGATATCATATTTTAAATAACAAACTTTGTTACATGTGAAACATAAAAGTTGCAAAAGTTCTATCAATAATTTTACAAAAAAATCCATAAACATGTTACACAGATTTTTGTCCAATTTTTAAAGCCATTTTTTCAAATTTCCAAAACCTTTTGTTAGCTATGTTTCATTCAATTTTTTTCACATTCTCGTTTTTATATGAGAACATATTTGAAAATTCATTAATCATAACAATTTTATATGTTTGTATCTGACATAAGTGAAATATTATTTCAGAGATCCAGACTACAAGAAAATGTATAAATTGACTATGCCATTTTTCTCAATATAGAAATTAAAATAAATCGTCTGTCAGTCTTTTAAAATTAATGTAAAGATGTTCTTCTCATTTTATCAGTGCAATGTAATAGCTTTGTCCCAGGAACTTGAAATTCTTCGGCTCACAACTGTAACAAAATTATTTATACCAAAAAGTCGAGAGTTACTGCACACTTGGGTGCAGAATGAAAAAGCAAAGAGGATGCGATGCTGAGGTGAAACACCGTTTTCAAACTTTTATCGTTACAATGGCGTTTGTTTCTTCTCGACACCACTGTCACAAGTTCCGGCTTCATTTATAAATGTACAGTGACGAGTACGATACCAATTAACGTGATCAATTCGAAGTTTTCACCAGAACAAAACTTATCTCGTTGCATAAATCGAAATTAATGTGGACCTAAGTAATCGAATTGTTACGTATTGCAAATGAAAAGTCACGTAATATACAGTTACTATTTGACTTTATTAACGCTTTATTGAACACCACGCAATATCGTGCGGTTAGCGAGAGTGATATCAGGACTATATTTCACACGAATTATTGGCCGACGAAAATGCTGACTTTGCCGATCTAATCGCTTCCCGTATTTATTACACCGCGTATCTTTCACAATCTCGCTCTCCTTCTACGAATTTTACTATCTCTCTCTCTCTCTCTCTCACCCTCTGCCCTCATCTACACATTTTGTATCAAGATGCAAATACGCATTCGAACAAACGTACGTAGCAAAATGCCATTTTCATACTCATTGGGTCGGACTATTGAATGTAACAGTCAGCTGAATTTAGAAATAAAATTGCAAATAATTTTCTTAATTTATTATTAATCAATGAGTTTTCATATTTTCTGTGTGAACATTTGAAAGGTCTTTAAATTTTATTACAATTTGTACTAATAAATTTTCTTTGCAAACAAATATACTATTACAAATTTTGAATATCCTTAAATCTGTTTTACTTGTTGTGATAATTGTTAAGCCTGTTCATATATACCAGTATAATGCTATGCTCTTTTTTTATTTGTTCGTTACTGATAATTTTGATTACTTATGCAAAATCGTGGCAAGTCGTAGCAAATGGTAGCATTTAACTCGGGGCGGCGATCGAACGGATTTGGCAAAAATCCATGTTTATCTTTTGCCGCATCAAAAATAATCCGCGCTCCATTAATCGATCACTGTTGTGCACGCTAAAATGGTTCACTTAATAGATAGTTATTCAATATCAGCAGAAATATCCGGAGAGACAGAAAATTATCGCAATCATGTCAATCGAGGACCGCGGTACTCGAACAAATTTCAAAGATATATGAAAATTGATTATCCAGTCGATGGCACGGCAGGGCAATATAAATTTCGATCCATCCGCTGCAGTACCATCAAGCGCGTCGTCTGCTCATCGTTTTCACGCGCTCTTGTCTGCTTTCCATTATTTTTTAAATTTCTGCCCCCATAATCGTCATAAATTTGCACTTACGCCGATTGAATGTCCAAACGCAAAATACTCGCGTTGATATTTCATTTATATATTCTTTATGTATACCATTATTGATTAATGATGCACTAGTGGATAACAACAACAAAAAAAGTGGCTCTAAATTGAAAGTTACGATTGCCTATAAAAGGCCAAAAGCATTTTGCCTGTCCAATAGAATTTATAGCTCTGATACTAGTGTCCATCTGAAACGATAATTGAATGATATTAAGTTAGATGAAAGACAGTGTGCGGTTGCTTTGAAAATTGAAACGCAAACAGATTTGCGTTGGGCGGTTAGGCAGTGTAAATGAAAAGTGCCAATGCCACACACGTGTAACAATTACAGCTGGATGTAATTTTGAGGTGAGCAAAGCCACGACACAGACTGTTGATCACTGTAACGATTTATCTGTCTCTGTCTATTTGTGTCACATATTTAATCAACATTTGAAAGCACAATGGCAACAGATCTCGTCCATTTTGCTGCTGTTTTGTTTTTTTAAGCTATGTACAGCATGTTACGGATTTAAGCCAGACTAATATCAGTTTGTTGTGCATTAGTAATGGCATTCGATACCGCCCTGTGAAAGGCGAGGATCTTAATCCCCGGTACGTTTTGCTTGTTAAAAAAAAGATGCGCGCCCGAGCAAGATGAAAAGAGGCAGACGAAAGTGGTGTGCGGCCCTTCCTACAGTCATTTTTCCTCGTAGGCTCGGATTAAAAATCTATTATTAAAGAGAGCGTCGCCACGGGAATGAACTGGACGAGAGAGAGCACTCACTAAATTGTAGCGGCCGAAGGAGCCTCGTATATTTTGCACCCTCGTATCGAACAGTCGTGGAAAATGACGCCGCAACCCTGCATTATGCATCGACGTGTACGTTGCAAGCGCAAAATTGCACATTTTCGTTTGTTTTCAGATAAAAAGAAGCGAGCCCGCTAATTTTTTCACTTCCAAGTCAGCCTTTGCATTTTTTCACATACTATTTGCCGTTTTGAAGGGATCTATTATTTATCCGCGAGTGATTTTCGGAGACGACGTAAATCAATTTGTTAATTGACGTTACGCCAAACAGACGCTTCTATCTTGATACACAGCACACTAGTTAGCAAATTAATTTTCCATTTAATTACATTTCATTTGTTTGATATTTAAGCTGCAGGCTTTTTTTCCTTTTATTTTAATGATGTTTGTTTGTTTTTTTTCTTCTTCTTCTTTTTTACTTTCTTTCTTTTACATTTGATTTTGATCTTTCGTTCAGTGATGGAAAAGAATGTTTTTGTATCGTGATTAAAAGAAAGAAGTGTAATACTTTTTGGACTAGAGCGGAAATTCACTGAACTAACAATCAAATGTGCTGAATATACAGACAGAACATTTTTATTTACGAGAAGAAAGTGTTGTTAAATAACTGTTGCTAATTTAAAAAGTGAATAATGCTGGAATAAAGAGAGGCAAAGAGAATTTGTTTAATATATATAAAAATAGTCAGCTGTGTGTGATTGAGTTTTTTTAATGTTAGTGCAATAAAACGTTTTGCTGAGATAATAATGTTTTATTGCACGCTTAACGTAAGGTTTTTGTCTGTCATATTGACTTTGTATGATTGTCCAAACTTTTTTAATAAAACTCATTAGAATTGAAAAAAAATAACTTTACAGCAGAGTTTGTTTTGTGAAATAAAATTGCATTTATAATAATTTCTTATTTAAATTTATTAAACAGAAATGTTGTTAGTTTATTAAGATTAATTAGAACTCAGCCGCAGAATCAAAATTAACCAACTGTAAATAGAGCTAACATGCCATTAACAAGTTTAAATATTATTACTAGAAATACAGAACTAAAATTAAATGGACTTCCATTGTATGTCGTATGAAAATTCTGTGAGAAATGAAATTTAAAATGTAGTAATTAAAATCATCATTTTTAGTAACAATTTCTGACCTTGCAAATGATTTTTCAAAAAGCACAAAACTATATAACTTATATGTGTAGTTTCTTTTTCTTTCAAACACAGATTGTGAAAGATTTATTTGTTCATTCTCTCGCATTTGTTGTTGTTTTTTTGTTTATTTACATGAGCTTAACTTTTAAACGATTATCAAGCGGAAAACAAAATATATATTAACTTTCACGTTACGAAAATTTAAGTTGATAGAATGAACAACAGATGAGACGGAACTACTTTTCCAGAATCTATTATTTGCAAGAAATTCTATTTCATTGAAGAAACTTGAATTCTCTAGAAAAGTGAGTTTTTCGAGAAACACGATTTCTCGGGTGCGAAACCTGATAATACTCGACGATCTCGCTTGAGATCGGCAAAAAGTTTTGCTCGAAATCGAAAACCCTACAATTCCCTGCTGGAATATCTAAATTCATTCTCGCGCATGCAGCGAATGAAAGCAGAAAATAATTTTTTCGACAGGGCTCTGTGCTGTGTTTGCGCAACTGTCATAGCTAAAACAAGCTTTCAACATTCAGATCAACGATAATATTCAAAGTTATGAGCGTGAAAATATTGGTCGACCAACTGACGCTGGACGGTTAAGCATCATAACACGTATTTGCATGAAGGATGCGAAAATCGAAGGTCTGCCTTCGCTCTTGAGGATAACCCGGTTGAGTTAGGCTGAAAACGAGCGACAAGCTATTGCCTTACTCGGTCGCATGTACAGCAGAGTTTGATATCATCGAGTTATCGACTCCGGGGAGCGCAAGAGGCAAAACTTGACGAGACTGCTGTATAACTGTGGCATGCTATGCACTAGTACAAATATACCCATGTTAGTGCTCGATGCGATACGCCCTGTCGTACAATCGCCCTCTCTTTTGTTTCACACCCTGACCAGAAGACTAATCAAATTCTGATAGTCTTCTTTACTATTTTACGCTTCAAATAATTCAATCAAAATCTCAACTTACATTATTTTTTAAAAACAATTTGCATTTTCAAATAAACCGAAATTTATCTTTTGTCAATTGTTGAAGTAGATTTGCAAAAGATTATGAATTATTATAAGATTTGAAAAGGGACTTGGTTTTAGCAAGTTTGATTAGATAATTTTAGACTTATAGAACATGATTTGAAATTGATACTTATATGATCAAACTTGATCCTTTTTTTACTATATTTTTCACGTGAGAAAAATAGGTCATCGCTTACTTCAAATAAAAGACTCAGTCAATTGATATTGACTTATAATAATCTGATCGAGTGAAAATATATATAATCTATTTCAATCGGTAACTTCACTGAATCCCAACACGATTAATTAAGTCAACACATTTTTTTGTTTATTTGCCGACGCTGTCATTTTTCATTATGAAGCGTTGGCATAAAAAAAGCTGTTGAATGAAAAAGTTGAAAAAAATGTGTTCATCCCAAAAATAGCCTCCCATGCCATTCATTTCTCATAAAGCTAACAGCCATCGTAGTTTACACAAAATCCCGTTAGAATCAATTTGCTCGACACAAAAATTTAGATGCAGTATCATTCATTATTTAGCACAACAAAGTTTTTGCAAAGTCACTAAAACCATTAGTCGAACAAACGTGATAATTGAACTGTCCTACATAACGTCCATTCGGTGATGGATATAACGATTCTGCTCGTTTTTCTTTTATATATATATATATATATATATACAAATAAAATATCAAATTATCTAGAAACAAACTTACTCAATTGCTAACAAAGTGATAATAGATGTGACTGACTTGCTACGTGGAAATTATATCCGCCAATAAGCAGCCGAGTTACAACGGCAGTTGCTAAGGCAAAGTTGCGCTATTATTTAGCGTTTGAATACATGATAAGAGAAATCGCGGCTGTTTCGGACGGACATTGTTTCTGGACTTTACCTACAACGCTCCGGCTGTTGAATGTACTTATATAAACAACACTTAACGAGCTCGTCAAAAGTGTTGGGTGTGTGGATGCATGTGTTCGTAAAACATGACCCTCCAGAAGAACAAGTCACTTGGCTTAAAAAAGGCCGTACAAGATAACGGCTGAGTGCGTGACCAGACTAACTCCTTTGAAAACTATCTTCGAAATGGAGTTAATCGATTTTCTTTTCGACTGCTATGCGCGCAATATATTCACCAGATGTATTGTTTTTCGACTGCCAATTTGTACCGGAATTCGCATTGAGTTTTGTCTTGCTAGCCGAATAATTTAGATCCTCTAACTTTGGTTTTAGGGCAAACAAGCGTAATTAAATGAATCAACTTGTTCGTCCAATTTCATATTAGGAAAAATGACATAGTAGAGAAAGAAAAAGAAAGAAATAACCTTAAAATGTTTTGCGGAATTTCAGTCTTTTTTTTTTGCTTAATTTAGTTGACGTATGAAAGTTAGTTAATTTTATTACGATAAAAATATGATTAGAAGATTCATGTTCACTCTAAAAGCGAGTTTCTCGAAAATTGAAGTACAAAAAGGGAAAAAAATGCTTGAAATGTTGTTTTTAGTTTTAATTTTATTTATAAAATAAAATACATTTTGCACTTTAAAACATGTTAAAAATAGTTTGATTTAAAAATTAAAAAAAGAAGAATAAACAAAAAAATGTAGTGTAGTTGATTTAAATTTTTATTTTATTGGTATTGTAATTTTGAAGTTGGTTCTGATTGACTTAGATATGTACATATTCAATGGAAAAAACAAATTAAACAGAATTTATATCCTGCCTATATTGGTCCTCAAACAATTTGAATTGTAAATTTTGTTTTGATCATCTTTGTTTCAGAAAAAATAATATGATAATTAACACAAATTGTTAGCTTTTGCAAAATTATTGTTCAAATTTAATGACCATTAATTAATAAAACTTTCGTAAATTACAAAAATTATTTCAACAAACTAGAACATTAAATAATTATTTCAATAGTAAGTTATAAAATTATTAATCAATACTGCATTCTGCACTGATGACATTTTCAATTTGCAAATTACAAAAAACACTGTAATTATTTGCTAATTGAAAAACTTTATCAATATCGTATCAAAAATTGATGTTTTCATAATTTTGTGCCAAGTAGTGGAAAGTATTTATTTATTTTTCTTACAATTTACCGCCAGCAGAAATTATCGATCGACGCAAATTAATAGTCAACATAAACGCTCATTAGCAAAACATGTCTAACTACCTCAAGCCCAAATTACATTTGACTTATTAAAAAGAAGTAGACTCCGAATTAATGACATCAGTAAATTAGACAAGATAAACGTGGGCATCTGACAATAGTTACGACCGATCGGGCTCCATATATTGCGCATTCTTTTTTACTTAGACACACAGCCACACAGAGACACACGTGCATTGGAAATCAACAGATTCTCATAATTCGATAGTAGACAGTAATCCACCCTCGGGGATGCCTTGGGATTGGTGCTTAAAGCAGTGCATTCGGCCTGTCTATTACTCAAGCGTTGCGCCACGGGACATTAGGACACTATTGGTACATTATCAGCAAGCATTAATACCAACTCAAGCTGCCTCGCACTATCGCGTTGCACGCTAAGATAATTACAAGCTGAAATATCGTCCGGCAAGGTAGCGCTATTGGCTGCCGCATTGCCTCTTTTTTGCAGGCTCCATTTTTTGTCCACGGATTAAAACGCTTGTTATCCTTTCGAATTAGCTGCGCCAAAATTCAGCCTGTCTATTAATCAGGGATCAACATGTTAATTTGACGAAACGATGTATCATAATTTGCGATAAACATGAGGCTGCCTTGAAATATTAAATATTTGAACGGACCAAGAATTATGATCAAAATACCGGCCACTGACAGCTGCAAATGCATGCAAGGATTTGCAAAGTGTCGGCAAGTCGGTTCAACACATATTTAGCTACGGATCAGAGAGAATAATCCCCCTTCCGAATTATCTTGTTTTCTCATCTGATCGAGATATTCGGATTTAAATTCATACCTTCCCTAGCCAATCAATGCCGTACATTTGCTCATTTCGAACTTGTTTAAGCTTCGAATTGAAATAATTAATATTTTGCACTTGACTTTATCGTCTGCGCTACCTGTTGATATTTTTATCTCTAACAAACTCTCACTATGTTCGATGACTTATTGTTATTGTAAGTTGGACAAAACTTTTGTCATCGGGCAACAAAAATTTTGTTGGAAAAAGAATGCGCGGGCTTTTAGACTGAGATAAAAACTGGAGGAACAAAGTTTTCGCCGCGCTGACAGGAGTCTATTCTGGCTTACGACTTTACGAGCTCGACGTTTCTTCTTTTCAAATCGTCCTCCGATTTAATATTTTGAATGAAAAAGCTACTTTCTCAAAGAGTAATAAAAATACAGCTATTTAGGGAGCTGAATAAAAGTTGCACAAGTTATCATTTTTCGTAAGCGCGAATTTAGGTTAATCGTTGTGGAGATCAGATTTATCGAATCCTAATTAGATTTAAGCGCAAAGTTTTATGGCTTGCATTTCATTAATTCAAGCGAGAACATTTTATTGCTACTTAAAGATACTGACGGCTGTTTATTGTACTTTTGACATTTCATTAAGAAAATTATTTGCCAAAAATATAAAAATTGTTTAAATTAATTTTAGGCTATCTAAAGCTCAGTATTAGGCTAACAAACTTTTAAATGCAAGAAGCTAGTCGCTTTTTCGAGCTGAACTGATTAACTTCATTTATCTGAAACAACGAAGTCAAGCTGAAATATAGATTCATGCATTTGAGCTCCGCAAGTGAAATTCATATTTCATAACTTTCGATTGGGTCCCGTGATGAGAATCGAGATAGGTTTCTTGGATGATGATGGATGCACATATATATGTTACCAGATCTACGTATACACTTTGAGTCTAATAAAAGAAAATTGAAAAATATTTATACAAGATTACATGTTCTTTATAAATATAGATTTACTTTCAAATTAATCAAAATATTTTTTGACAAAATTTAATGTGTAACATTAAAATAAAAGTTTAAACACAATAATAAAATTTGCTCATCTTTTTTTCTGCGATTCATCATACAGATTTTAAAAACATTGATACCAGAAAAGCTGTATAATTTTACATAATGTCTTCTCAGTGCAGTGCGAGAAGGATTAAAATTTAACAAGACCGCACATTGCTTGCGATATATACAACATCTTGGATATTAAAATCGCAAAACGAATGCAAGACTCCAAGCATTATCACAGATCTTTTGTCCTGCTACGAGCAACAATTCAACGACAATGACTGTCGAGAAAAAATTGAGTCATAAAAAATGGAAAATTACGGCTTACGTAACGTTTTTCCAAGAGAAATTACAGCCGGAAACGCGCGGCTATGAAATTTCAACTTTTATATTACTATCACGAATGAGGATGTCAACAAAAAATTTCCTCCAAATTTTCATTTCGAAAGTATTGTTCATTAAAGACGGACATAAAACGGTGAATTGAATGAAAGGAAAAGAGAGATAGAGAGAATGAGGTAAAAAAAGGTTTCAACCAACGCGCAGTGCTATCTGCAAAATAAAAATGTTCGGTTTAGTAAACTATTTCATCAATAATACAGGATGAATCATTAGTTTCGGAAACGCTCGAGGAATTCTGCAAAGTTGTGTAGTACAGCAACTGGTAACTGTGGTATGTGAAACGAAATAATTACTTAAAGCCCGATGAAGATTAATGGCTCTCAAATGGCGACTGATTTCATTAATTTAGCGAATTGGCTGATTTTATTTATGGCCAACAGGGACGTCTTTTTTACGAGCACTTAAAATATTTGTATGGCTACAGGAGCTGCTTCTAGGATTAAAAACGGTCAAGACTATAAACCTGTTTAATTTCGAATAGTTTTATAGATTTCTAATAAAACAGTGCATTGAATCAGGAATCGAACAGCGATTACATGGGCCAGTGAACAAAATCCACCAAACAATACCAGGTTAACCTACTTTTGACCATTTCTAAATTTTACACACAGTGCCCTTTTTTGTGTTGACCAGGATACATTCGGTCCAGAAATTCAAACATTTTCTTTGGAGTGGAAAAAAAAGAGAGAATTTTATTTGCAGCCATAAAAGAAGAAAATTATTGGCTTTACACTCAACAAGTACTGAAACAATTTTGTGAGTATTTTTTAATGCCCCTTTTTTAGCTGCGTTTTGATAATGTACAGAATATAATGGCTGGCAGTTTTTGCTTTTAACTTTCGTCACCAAATCGTACGAAATATTAGTTTAAGCATGCTTTATGGATTTCCAATAACGTGGCACTGTGAATCACGTAAACTCTAGACTCGTTATCCCGATACGCAGAGCTGTCACGAGCAAACAATGTCAGCCTGTTGTGAATCCCGATTTGTACTTTAAACGAGAGTACAACGTCCAATAAAAATTATTGCCTAGTTTCGCACAAATGTATTTCTAGTCTGAGTTTACAATCAACGCGCATATTTATGGAAAAAATGTGTTTCAATATTATTTGCTGCTGGAGGAAGAAAAAAAAATTACACCCATGAGTGAGCTTGGTAATATTATACATAAAAATCAGAATAAATGCGCTATTTTACATAAAAAAAACTGAACTTTTGTAAAAAAGTAATTATGGGATTGTAATGCAAAATTGTACTACTTAGATAAGTAATAATAAAAACATGCACGTTACAAAAATAAATAATGAAAGAGGAATTAATAATAATTCGTGGAAGTGAATTAAAAAAATAGATTATAAATAATTGCAAAAATAACATTTACATACTTATTAGTGTAACAGAATTATACGAAAGTTAGTTTAACGTGACGAGTTAAATTAAGCGAGTTATAATTTATAACGAATAAAACAGTCAAAATGTCGTAACGGCAAAAATGTGTGAAATCGCATTTCAGCAGGCACAAAATATTAGAAAATGTTCATTTAATTTTCTGTTATTAGCGTTTATGTATAATTAACTGGGTCAAACAAATTGATAAAAGTGAAGCAAATGAAAACAGTACAAAATTATGACATATTTTCACTTATGAAAATGTATATCTCAGAAAAAATTCAGCCAATTTTATCTATGATGTTAACAAATGGAAATTTAATTTTTATTTTCAAAAAATTAGAGACAAAAAAAATTCATTTAATTTTATCATATAAACCTACAAATTGATCAATTAATTCATAAAACATTGATCGAATTTTGAATACGTGAAATAAGAACAGTAAGCCGGGCAGGAAAATATTACAACCAAGTTGAGTCTCGAGAATAAATTCTTGTTAATATAAAGAATATAATTAAAAATAATATAATATAAATAAATATTACATTTCAGTTAAGTTAACCATTTGTGGACAGATGTATATGTATATTAACACTTACCAAAGTATCAATGTACATTCTTGGAAATGTTCTTACTCAAAATCATAATAATTTTTAAATATAAACTAATATAAATTAATATGTCAAAATATTTTTTGATTAAGTATGTCATGATACAACTGTGAAACTAGACTGAGAAAATTATTTGTTCAATTGATTTTTTATAACATTATATTGTTTACATTTTATCAATTATAAACTAAACGGTTTCTGGATTACAAAAATATATATTATTATGTGTACATTAAAAATAAATATTATAAATAATAATGACATAAACATACATATCAGATTATCGTATCATGAAAAACAGGAAACATAAATTAATCACCAAATAAGTATTATAAAAAAATCATAAGTTACGAAAATTAATAGTACTTTTATTTATACATAGCATTTTCTTTGTTAGTCATTTTGTAAGATTTTTCTCAGATCCTAAGATTTTTATTTTATCAAAATTGAAATGGTGATAATTATCCACCTGATGTTTTGTTAAAGCTGTATAATTTTTAGGATGTAGTTTGTAATTTTTCTCATGTTCTTTCAACCTCACAAAAAACAAGATTCACTCAATATTACGTATTATTAAATAATAATATTATTATTACTTTTATTTATTTTTTAGTTTTTAACATGGTAGATAAAACGGTAAAATTGAGTGAATTGATCAAACCAAAAGGTATCTCAAAGTAAGCTTAAATTATTATGATTTTGATTAAGAAAGTGTCCAAGAATGTACTTTGATAACGGATTATCGCATAATCCGAAACGTAAGTGTTAATAAACATATACATGTGTTCACAAACGGTTAACTTAACTGAAATGTAATATTTATTTATATTAACCCTTCCGTTCCCATTTTTAATTATATTCTTTATATTAATTTTTTTGGGGAACGTGTGAATCTATAAATTGTATTATTAAACCTCATAAGTTAAATCAACATAAGTTAATTAATTTGTGAGTTTTTGCACATTTTTTTTGCGCAAACATTATAAATTACTGTTAATAAATTCTTGTATCAAGATTCAAATAAATGCATTCAAAGCCGCAAGCAAAGTTGTATTCCGCAGGGAATACAGAGCGTAATGCCGAGGTGGGCTGAAAAGAAATACTTCTGTCTTTCTTCGCGTCTTTCTTCCGCTCGCTCCTCGACAGTTGTCTCTTACTGGCGCTGTTTTCCGGCGCGCCTCTATCTAATCTCGACGGAAATTTGCTAAAACTATTTCAATTGGGCCTGCAGCTACTCACACGTATTTCACGTTGCGCATTTTCTACCTTGAAAGCACGATTTTACGTGATCTTCAACTTTTGCAAAGACTTTTCGTATCTCTTCGCAAGCTTGGCAATCTTTAGGTGCCAAAACTACAGTACGATCGGCAAAATAATTTCGATTTAGTAGTAGAAGTAAAAAAAAAGATGAGCAAAATCTCCCTGGAAACGTTTCATTTGAATGAATTTAAAAAACGAAAAGGAAAAGCTTTTAAAATTATTTTATAACTCACGGCGAAATTCCTTCGTGTGTGGTCTTTTAGCAAAATTAAACTTTTATCTGCTCGTAAATTAGCACAGAGATGCTCGTGCAAACAAACTTTTATAAATATGTTATATTTTGAGCGCTTAGCTTTAGATTTTTTTTCATCATTATTATTATTATCCAATTTATTGAGAAGTGCGCTACTTATTCCAGAACATTTTGAGAGTCAAAAATTTTATTTTCAATGACTTTTAAAGTGAATTTTTATAGTACTTTGCATTAAACTTCTTTTATTTGAAATTAAATCTACAGAAAAATGGTGAATATCAAAGTCTGACTTAATAATAATGAAAAAAAGGAAAAACTTGCAAGCATAGACAGATTTAAAAATTGGGCTTCTCTCATAATTTTACACCTGTAATGAGCGTAATTCTCTTTAATGGCTTTGATGCTTTTGTCTTTCTTAATTATATAACAAAATTTTCCACGGCGTAACCCACAATTGCGCAAATCAAATGAGCACCAAGAATCAGCAATAAAGATTTTACGATAAGACCCAAGAATGTAGTCGGATAAGAGACAAGAGTTTGATCTCGTAAAGTTCATTACATGCCTTAAGGGCTCGATTAGTGAGTCGACTTTTGATCGAGCTGTAAACGGAAGGCTAAACTGGCCAATTAGTGACACGTGATAAGTTTTCGAAAGCTCGTCTCCCGGCACTCGCCCTCAAAGTGAAATGTTTACGTAACCTAATCGAGTGGCCCAGAAACATTGCTTTTCAATTCAGCAATTTACATTTTTGTTCCTTTTCTTTTAATTGAGCTATTTGTTGCAATTGCACGGATCCATTGCTATCGAGTCATTTTATCTTGTGTTCGGTTCGACACATCCGCTTGCTTACCAAAATTATGTGGCAACGTTATCAGAACACTTAGAAGCAGCTTTATTGAGATTGCTTTCCCTGAAAGTGCTATTGAACCAATCTCCCAAACTTTGAAATAATGTTTCGAATGTTACTGTAACTAGAGAGCTCTTAAATATGAAAGGAAAAAAGAACATTGTTTATAACCCAACTCTTGAATATTACTGTGATTTTATTTTCAACCTTAATTAGAATACATTTTATTTTACACATGTCACACTTTGATGTCATTCAATTAGCAATTTTCGTATTTTTTAAAAAAAACTTTAATATCACATTTTGGTTCAAGTTTATTCCAACTCGACTCAATTCTTTCATCAACTGCTCTCGTGTTCGATTCGTCGCCTTGGACTGTTCGTGTGATAAGTATTTCTCTAATGTAATGTGTTTTAACCATTACTTGGATATGTAATAGTAATCGAATATTGATATCAAGATTGAGATAGTGTACTTGAAAATGTTTTTCCAATAATATCATGTTGAATTACAGGTGTATCATTATTAACTGTAAATAATTTTTCAAATTATTATTGATATTTTTATCTACAGAGAAAAAAAACGTTTAAAAAAAGTTTATTTGAGATACAACCTGAAAGTTCTGGAGTACTAAAAATGATACAATTTTGGTCTTCGTGACAATAACTTGAATTTCACTGACAAGGGTTTTCCGTCAAATCTCATGCTCAATTTACCATCGATATAACTCTTAGACGGCTGAATCCTCTTAACGAAGCCACACTGAGCTATAAAAGAAACACTTTTTCTTTTTTACCTTTGGCCATTTCTACAGAGATACGTCTTTGTACCTTTATCCATCAATTGTCTTTAGAACAAAGATACACGAAACATTGCCATACATTTCCTTTAAGGTCTCTTTCATCACCGTCTCCAGGTAGTGAAATTTGATTAATTCAGATGCCTATCACCATTCTATTAGTATCAAGTTTTTATTCAAAGATCAAAGGTTCCAGAAATTCATATTCACTTAGAATTAGAAAAAATGAATGAACCAATCATAGTAAATCTAATTTCTTTGATCTCCGTACTCTGCTGATCCGCAAATTAGAGGAAAGTCAAGAATAAAGTGTGCAGGAGAACAATGAAAATGCGTAAATCATGGGACGAGCAAATAAAAAACACCAATAATACAGGTCTATCAAATAATCAGTCAACGTTAAATCAAACAAGAAACTGCTTTGAGGTAGAACAGATCTTTTCTTAAAAATTTTGCTTTCAGATTCCTTTTACGATCATTATTCTCACATGTGATTTGAAAAGTCCGAGTTTGCAAAGTGAACATGCACAGTTCAGGTAAATTCACACAATAGTTTCCTTTTATTCGGAAATTGATAGAGACCGTGTTAGAAAAATGAAAAAGGATCGTTATATTTTATTACGTAAGTTAAATCTTTTAATATCATTGTTAGTTGGTTACAAAATATCTTCATTTTTTCAAGACTAAACTTGTTATTTTATTAGACTCTAATAAGGATTATTTAATGTTAAAAACCTAACTACTTAAAGTCAACAATTATGTTTTCAATAGTAATGTTTTAATTCTTAGAATTAAACTTATCCTTACAATTTTCACACACAATATTCAGATCATCTCATCTTCTTTATCTCTGTCAATTTTACTACGGTATATTTAAATTTTCTGTAACCAAAGTTACTAATTTTGTGTAATGAAAATAAACTTTACATTTCCTTTAGTATCATATTTGCTTGAAAGTATCTTTAATTTTTGAGGTCAAGGAACCTGCAGTGATACTTACAGTGCATTTTTTTCGCTAAATTTTGCAATCAGCAATGAACGATAAGTCAGGATGAAAAGAAATACCGGTAGAAAGGGAAAAGTGTGCGCGAAGAGCAATGCGAACGGCAAAACGGGAAGAAAGGCGTCGAGACATCTCGTAGATTTTGCGCGTCTCGCGTTTCCGACTTCTCGTGTTGGGCCGGGAACAAGAAGAAAGGCCGAGGTTTCAGCATATATCACCCGCAGATAAAAGTACGCCATTCATTGCCGGTGAGCATACTAACCCGGAGGTGTTTCTCTCTGTAAAATTGTCGCAGACGTGCTTAGCAAAGACAACTTTCGATACAAAAAATTGTTCGGCCTCAAAAGTTTGTCTGCCTCGTAATTCATCGACATTTGTCCAGGTCGCGCGTTAAAAGTCGACGACAAGTTAATCAAACACAAAACTGTTAAAATGTTTCGGAATACGTCGACATGTAGTGCTTTACCACGGATACTTAAATTATCGTTATTTGTTTTTGCGGGGCTTATCGACAAACAATATAACGCGTCTGTCATTACTATTGACAGCAAAGTTGACCAACTATCGAGACACAGCTGACGGCTCACACTCCGGCACGTCTCTCTTATCGACTGCTTCAATTATTGCCGCGGAGGCAACAAAAGCTCCATACGTCAATTAAGTTCATTAATGTTCGTGACTGCGTTCCATTTCTTTCACATAAGAGTCGTAACCTCGTTAACTTTATTACGCTTGCTTTGAAATCGCAACACTCGGTCAACCTTGACGTTGATTATTTTTTAAAGAAAATCCCGAACAGTGAAATGACATCGACCCAATGAGAAGAGAGCATTTCACCTAAGATCTACCCAAGTTGATTCAGAATTCAATATCCCACGTTAAATTTGCAATAGTATTTTTTCATGAAAGAACGCTTAGACCTTAACGATCGAGACCTTCTTTTACTATCTGCGAACATTTGCAGCATCCCATTATATTCGGAAAACACGAGTGCCGTTAAATCTTGCAGTATTTTTGAATTCCGATCAATGACACTCGTCTCGCATTCAAATGTGTTTCAAAACAAAAAAATGAAGTATGATGAAAAGCAAATAATTTAACACTATTTTACAATAATTATATCTATCTAATTCCCATATATTACTTCAAATACAGTAATTTGGCGACTATAAATTAAAGTTAACTGGTTATGGCTTGGAAGGAAAACAAATACTCGGGGTTATAAAAAATACATCAGGAGTAAGAAAATGAAGAAAAATTATATAAGGGAGCGAGAGAATAATAAAAAGAAGTGGCAAGGGTGAAAGAAAGGTCGGAAAAAGTCGGCGGTCCGAAAATAAAAGCACGGGGATATCCTCGAATGGAAGTACCGAGTAAAAACATATGATAATAAAGCACTGTGCTTCTCGGCTCTGGGTCGAGCATGATGGCAATGGCAGTGACGTCGGTGCAGTTCTTCGTGGTGCAAAACTTCCGGCTGAGTTGTAAATGCTGATTGCACCCCTAACCTTCTCCCGTCTTTCTATTTCTGCTGCTCGTTCACGCGTTTCTGGGAAACTAACAACGTTTCTTCATACA
>JABFPM010001067.1:0-22716 GCA_022817325.1 Idris sp. 1 HC-2018 | reverse complement strand
ACTAGGTTCTTTGGTTGTTTCGCGTAAACAACCTGGCGCCCTGATTAAACTGGGCCGCCATTAAAAATATGGGTAGACATTGAAAGCGGGGCCCGATGCTGCCCCGATAACAAACACCATATTACAAGTGAAAGTAATTTTTGAAGGTTATAGAAGTGAAATTTTTGTTCGGCACGTACCCGTAAATATATAGATGTTAAATCGAACAATAAAAATATTATTCTATTTAATGAATGAATCTTCAGTATATTAAAATTTATCAGTTATTATAACTCATGATTTTAAATCCATGACAAAGAATTATTTATATCTAATTTTAAATTATCACATCAATGAACAATTTTAATAAGTTTTTCAACGTTTTGATTCCAAATGTTTTGAGTAATACATAATACTACATAAATTGAGTTGACCATAAAACTGACTGGAAAATATATTTAAATGTGAATATACTTACTCATATTCTAGTTGCAATTACTATATTTTTATACATGTATTAACTATAAATGCTTCAACCATGAACATACAGTTAATTGAACTTCTTGTACGTATACTGAAAAGATTTATAAGAAATTAAACAAAAATATACAAGACATTTTGTCAAAGAAAAAGTTTAGACAAACAATTATTTAATTAAAAAGGTGGCTAATTTTTTTATTATAGTTATTTTGAAGGGTAACTTGATCAAAATTCAATCTTATAAAATAAAATAGAAGTTTATTTACTTGATATTTTACTTTAGTCAACTTAACTTCTCACCTTTCTATCTCGTCTTTTATGCGTGTAATTTCTGAAGTTAATTTTGTAAGTCTGTTTATGCGAAAATATTGTGGCAAAGGTATTAAATCGCGCACAGGCTCCAAATCCATGTTTCTATAAAAGTTTATTACTTGTAACATTTTAAAACGCTGTTTTATACGATTTTTTTAATAAAAAAATTGTTCTTGAATAATTTTTTTAAAATTAAAAAAAGACAATTTTAAGCAAATTTTTTCAAAAACTGATAATTATTTACTTATTGAGATTTTAATCCGCTGAAGAGAAGATTCACTGAAATCCTTATTTAACCATTTAATTTTATAAATCTCCAGATTTTCCTTCTTTTGTGTATTTTATTTAAACTTTTTAATTTTTTACTTTGTTTTTCAACTGTTTTAGAAGAAAATTAGTTGTAAATAGTTAAATACAATTTAATTTACTCTAATAATAGTGACCAACCATGTTATCGTAGTTTCACATTCCATTTTGTAAAATTATTATTTTTTAAGATGCAATTTTCTATATTTTCGTGAAATTATTTACGTTTTAGATGTAAAAATTCAGAGACTTTTAAAAAAACTTTTGTAATTTAATTCAATTGTTTATTTATTATAAATTTTATTTCTGTACATACATTGCATTACAAGTACATACAATATTTTTATTTATTTAGAATCAGTTTACAATAATAAATGATAAAATTATTTTCCTTACACGTGCGGTAGAAATGGCTTTTTCGCTCACTGTTTACGGTGAGGAAAAGGAAAAGTGACATTTAACCTTAATTATGTCAAATTGTTTCACCGAAAAATAGTGAACGAAGAAGCCATTTCTAACGCCCTTGTAAGAAAAAATATCATACTTCACTGGTGAACGAATCGCCCATTTCGTTCACAAGTAAAGTAATATTCTGTTATTTTCAAAGCATCATTTCAAAAAAGTTTTTGAACGAGTATTTCATAAGTCATTCTTTTTCTAAAATACGGAATATCTTTTTCAGTAAACTTAATACTCTTTTGTGCTGTTGCGTAATTTGCAAACATGCAAGCAAAGACCCCGGAATCATTTGCATCTTTTTGCTAATGAAGATTTTCTACATATTCGATTCCAGTGTTTTTTTCATTAATTTGCTCAACATTCGAGCTTTTCGACTCGGTTTCAGTGTCTTTTTTCTTATTTGAGCTTTTCTTGTACTCAGCTTCGTATTTTAAAAATTCAAGCCACTTTTCTACAACCCCCTTCGCAGTTCCCTTCTTACTGTCGTGACATCTTATACAAATCTTATTGTTTTTCACTTCGCTTAAATCCATAATACACAGCACCCAGTGTTTGGAAAGTTTTAAATATACAGGCACCAAGATCAAGCTGTAATCACTAAATTTAATATCCTTTATAGCTGTAGATGCGCTCTCTTTTTGTTGAGTTTTTCATAGAACGATGAACTCAGTGCAATAGTTTTCGGAGCTATTCCTCTCTTAGTCACAATCTTCATGTAATCGTTAACAATTAAATCATTGAGCCTGCTTTTTCCTTTCAATGTAAGCAAATCTTTTCGCTTGAGTTTTCCAACTAGTGTCGTAAGTTCACTTTCTTTTTCGTTCCACGCATCATCAATTTTTTTCGTTATGATCTCAGTGATTTTTTTGAGTTCCTTTAAGAACAAAATGACTCATTATTAGTATTAAAATCAAGAACCATAATATAGGAAATTCTTATTTTAGTGAACTGAATTGAGTAAAAAATAATACTTACTTCTACTTTTCCAATTGTTGTCGGTTTACTAACTTTGGATACCGAAGAAACATACATGTCCCTTTTATTCTTCTCTGCACTAGACTTTGATATTGTTAAATCTTCTGATTTAGACGAATCTGATGAAATAGATTCCACTGTCAGTTTATACATTCTTTTGTCTGATTTTTTACTTTTTGGCTTATCCGAATCTTCTGAATCGCAACTTGTATCTTTTACTTCTTCTACTATTATAATGATTGAATCATCTGAACTGCAGCTATCTTCTAATGATGAAGTACTGACAGAACATACTTGTTTACCCGAAACTTTGTATGCAACCTTCGACCTAATGCAAACATGGGATGGGAAAATACTACGAGATGAGCATAACTGAGCAATACAGTTCTCCATCATTTCACATGTTAGTCCATTGGGAAACCCATGCTCTTCTGCACAGTATTTGAGAAGGTACAGTACACTCTCTGAAAATGTACTAAGGCAGTTTAGTTTGGGTACTGGAAGGAAAAAGATTAGTTTAGTAAAAAATCATTTGTAATATTTTCTTGAATTTGATATGAAAAAACAAATTATATCTTATTACAGTTGTGGTTCCCCAAGCTGCATCATAAGACAAAGTGGCAAATATGGAAATCAGCATATTAATGTTTGGACAGTCGAACATTGTGAGATCACACATGTTTTAAGTAAGAATTTGATCGAATCTGAAAAATTTGAGATGAAAATTTTTTTTACCGTTAAATAAAATTAAGTTACCTGGGAAATGTTTGTAGCTAGACTCGAAAATGAGAAAATGTTTTAGACATTAAATAATGAGTAATTATTAGTAGTTAAATTAATTGAGTTAATCAATAGTCCTCTTAAATATTCTTTTCTTTTTTATCCGTGATTTAAATAATTAGTTAAAAATGTTTTTTTTTATAATGGTTTTGTGTTTTACTATTTCGTATTTCTTTTTTTAATTTTTTTTATAAAATGTCTGTTAAACAAAAGTAGTTATTTTACTTTGATTGACTAATTAATTTTGATGCTCTCTGAACAAAATATTAAAACTGATTAACTGCTAATTTGTAATTTTTTTGTCAAAGATATAAAAAAAAGAAAGAAATAGAACATCAAAAAATTAAATTTAAATATCTTACTGACATTTTAAAATTAAAATTAAATTATTATTTTTTTTACTACAAGATAGTTTTAAATGTATTTTTATATTTAAGAAAATTGTGTAAATTTTCATTTTCTTGCACGAAAAGGGCGTAGCGGGTTAAGATATGTCTGGCGGCCTCCACCGGTTTGGACGCAATCGACCCTAAAATCCTTAAGAGGACCGAAAAAAATTTGTTTTGAAATTTTAGCCGACCCCTTGGCCCCCACCAAAACTCCGTAAACGAGAAAAATGTGTTTTTTTGATATTTTAATTTTTTTCGAGCATTTAAATCAATTTTTAAGCAGTTGCAACGCCACTAAAAATTTGTTTTGGATTTAAAGATATTCCCTGAATTTTTTCAGATTTTTCGTCAAGTCTTCTTCTTTCAAACGAGACTAAGTGAGCTTGATTTGGTCGATTTTGGTGATGGCACATTTTTTTTAATAAAACTCGTATTTATAATTTTTTATGGTTTTTGGACAATAAACAAGTGTCTTTGGTACAGTGCGTCCACGCTACTAAAAATGAATCAATCCCCGATAGAACAAACACGTGTCAATAACGTTTTTTTAAAGTGGCAGCTCCACGAGTTGAACGTGGTGAAAACGTTCATTACTAGTGTATATGATGTTTATTTCACGTAATTATCACGTCTAAATGTCCGGTGTTTAATAAGTGACCATCACGGTCATGATAAAGTGATAAAATCGTGTATATCACGTCTAATGAAAGAGTTTTTAATTTGTTTTGAGCACGTGTTATATACATAGGAATAACGTGTTTATAACGTGACCAATACATATTACTAACATATCCTTTAAAATTAAGTTGAATATTATAATTTCACATTAACTTTGTTTATTTTTTTATACATATTATTGAAATTATTTTAGAAACTAAGTTTATTTAAATGATGACATATTTCATATATTCTTTTACTTCAGTTTTTTATATAAATTAATTCCCTTGAGTCAATATCTATTGAAATGTTTATTTGAACATTAATATAGATACATAGTTACATTATTATATATATAGTATTGAAAAGTTTATACAAGGAATAAATAGGATTTTTAATTACAATAACTGTTAATTATCGCACAATTATACTAGGCTAAGTTACTCGATTTCATTTTCTTCAGTTTCATTATCATCATTGTCATCACATTCACCAATTACATCTTCTTCACTTAAATTTTGGACACTTTCATCTAGATCACTTTCAACATCCCCCTCGTTACCATCAGTTTCATCTTGTGGTTGATTGTCAATTAAGGTCTTTAGTTCTTCAGTCAAAATTTTATTTTGTTTCACTTTTATTCGCGTAGTGGCATGTTTAAACCATTCTTGTATTTTCTTTTTTACATCTTTTCTTTTTGCGTCACTCATTTCAGACATAATTACCTCTGTTTTAAAATATATTTTGTATTTAAAATATTGATATAATTTTTCTACCGTTATTAGTTTTGATTGTTTTAATTTATTTTTATTCAATCAACTATATTTTTTTATTTGTAAATAATTATAATTTGTAATGTTAGATCATTAGTGAAAATATTTAAAGTAACAATCAGATGATTGTCAATATATCATACTTTAAATATTGCAATAAACGTTTTGATTTAATTTTGCTTGATGATTGAGGAATTAAAAAAATAGTTTAAGTTAAGAGAATATGTAAATTATTAAGTTGAAAATGTTGATTTTACGTTAAATATATATAAAATATCATATTACTGTTAATTAAACTTGTGATTAGTAGTTGTTCTATTGCTTTCTTATTGTTTCGTTGTCCCTTCCAACTACATTCTTTAGCAACTTCATCAGTGAAAATTCCCCGCAATAAGTTTTGTACACTTGTTTGATCATCGTTGCTAACATAAGTACGTAAATGTTCTTCCTAATGAAATGAAAAAAGTTTATAGTGAATTTATTTGTATATTTATATTAATAGAAAAATGCACTACAAAAATTAATTAGAGAAGGGTGCCCCAGGTTGAGAGACTTGAAATAAGCTGTTAATTTATAAAATATTAACTTAAAATAGAAAACTTCGGACGTTATTGAAGCTATTAACTTTTAATTTGAATAATATATTACGAAAGTAAATAAGTCTTAAATAATATTAAGTTATTTTTATTTATTTATTTTTATGTAAAATGTCTCAACCTAAGTATTTTGGAATTCAGTAGCTTATAGGAATTTGACTAAATGATATGAAAAAACCATACATAGAAAAAAACTGTTTTTTTAAATTATGTATAAAAATAACTAAACTATTTTAGTTTTAGTTGAATGCAAAATTTTAACATTTTGTAGATTTTTAGAATCTTTTGACCTATAGTTTATTAATGTAGAAAAAATGCAAATATTAATTCATATTATACAATTCGAATCCCTCAAAAACTTTTTATACTCAACTCTAAACGCATTTTTAAGATTTATCACCCCCAAAATTTATATTAAAATCACCTAAAAATTAGTAATATAAAATAATACAAATCAAATAACTTCTGAAAAAGGACGTCTTGTTTATAATAAGATATGGTTCCGGTTCAGTCGCACTATATTTATTTTATCATAATCTTATTACTCCATAGAACTTGATTATAGGTATTGATAATGTTAATTAGCAAATGTAAAATTCTTTCATACACTTACAATAATTCCAGAAATTTTTTCATCTTCTTGCAAAATCTTTTCTAAATTAGTCAAATCTTTCAATGTTTTTAGAGGCAAAATTTTTGAAATTGTTTCGTCTGTATTTTGATCTTTTGATTTTTTTTTTCTTGATCGCTTTATTATAATTTCATTTTGTTCCATAATAATTTCTAGCTTTTGATTAATTATATCGAATTTTCTTTCAATATTTACTAAAAGTATATATGTAATTATATTCTTACTTGCATAATGTAATATTAAATAATTAGTTTTTAAAAAACTATTTTAGATTTAAAATTCTATATTAAAATTGCTAAACAATATATGTTTACTTGCAAATTCAGAAGAACACCATTTTTCTGAGTTACAATTTTTCAAGCTAATTTTTTGGTTTGAGTCAATTGACATTTTTTTTGTATTCTTTTCTTTCGTTTTAATTAATAAGTTCTTTGATTTCGAATTTGGATTTTTGGCAGATTTCTCCCTCAATTCACTTTGCCCTGTAATCTTGTCTCTGGCAACTGCGAAACAATTTAAATTTTTTTTTAATTTTATAAGGTTTTATTTACTTCTTTCAAAACTACTTATTATTTTTATTTTTTGAGTGAAGTAATAACATTTAACCCTTTAAACCCATAGAGAAAATTGAAATAATACAACTCTCTAGATAAAATGTATTTAAACTACTTTTAGATACATTTGATGATTAATTCTTTTTTGATTTTTGTGAAATTGAATATAGAAAATACCGATTACATAAGTTACTCTCTAAATCTGAAAAAGTGAAAATTCACTTTTTCAGATTCAGAGAGTACAATTACTTAAGCGTGAACCTCTATGGTGAGGCTTAAAGGGTTAATAAAAATTATTAATTTACGTCAATTTTAAACAATTGTAACATACTTTCATCATCATTATCCTTGTACTGACTTTGAATTTTAGAATTAGAATCATGTGGAGATCTAATTACAATTTTGGTTCTATCAGTAGATCCATTATTGGAAAAATTGTGATTTGTAATGTCTTTCAATAAAGCTACAAATTACAATTTGATAATTTTTTTATAAAAATTATATAAAATTTATAGGAAAAACAATAATTTTTTTGTAATAAATTTCTAGGATTTGTAGAATTTTTAGTAATTTTTTTTCAGTATTACGTCTGTTAGAATCGGCATAGTGCGGAGATGATATTTCAGTTGAATCTTCTGATTCAGTTGCATATATCGCATCAAGTGATTCCTGGTTTGAGTATGAATTTACTTTAGGAATATTGGTATTGTTTTTGCAAGCCATTTTTTTAGTAAAATTTCTATTAGACGTCATATTCCCATCTTTGTCTCTTATAACATCAACATGAACTGAAACTGATATAATTAAGTTAAAAATAAAATAAATTTATTTTAATTTATTCGTTATAAAAAATATTTAAAATAAAAGTTAAATGAAGTTTACAATTTATTAAATAAAATTATACTTAAATAAAATTTCTTGTTTCATTATTTCAAAAACAATAATTACGAAATATTTTAAACAAAATTATAATATACGAAATTTCATCATTACACATTACCTTCATTTTTCTTTAATTTCTTTGATTTTTCATTTCCTTGAAACTCTTTTTTTCTTTTGTTTAAAGAACTCTGATCAGATTCTTTTTGTGTAAGATCAACAATTCCTAAATATTATCATAATTATTGATATGATGTAATATATAAAGTTGTAAATTTTTAATTTTGACATTTTATTGCATTGTATACGAATACGTCAAGAATGAGATTTTTGGTTTGGAAACAAATTAGTACATATGGATTTAAAGGAAATCTCATTACATGTATTTTAATTTACATTTAGTTTATAGTTAATAAGTACAAAAATGTTATAAACGAAATTACTTTGTTTCTGCAATATCGAAGGGATCACTGGTAGTGGATGTGAAATCGACGTTTCATTAGTCGCCCCTTTTTTGTTTGAAATACTAAGATCTATTAATGATATTTTTTTAGAAATTGAAGCTTTGTTTGCTTTACAATCACCTTTGTTTAAGTATATTTATTGAGAAAAAAATTAAATCAGGATTACACAGTAAAGAAAGCATACATATTATCATGAAAATTAAAATTGTTATTTCATAGCCTATGAATAATCAAAAAATAAGAATTTGGGCATTTGAAGCAAGAATTTAAAAAAATAATTTCAGAAAAAAGATGAATATTACAAAAATTACATTCAATATATAAATTATATAAGAAAACTATTAATATGAAAATTAATTTTTGTCTGTAATTTAGAATGGGTTGCAGATATGGGATTACATGACGATTTATCTTTTTCATTTTCACTTTCAGAATCTAAAATTTTCTTAGCACGTTGCCGCCTTTGTTTTTTAGAAACTTCAGGATCTGTCGTTGACAAGTGGTCAGATTTTAAACATTTTTTCGCCTTTAAATCCGCATTTGCTAAGGTAGCTATTGAAAAAAAATATATTATGAAGTTATCAGAAAAAATTATCTTCGACCAGACTATTATGTTCTATATTTATAACATTGATGTTTCATTCGAATATATATATTTTATCATCAAGGCTGTTTAGAATTATCAAAAAACGTATAAAATTTTGCAGAAAAAAATTTGTTATACATTTTGATAATTAAAAATATCTAAGGTTTTTTTTACCGTAAAGCAATTTTACTTTACAAGATCAGCTCTACAATTATATTCAAAAATATCTTACAATCATTTTGATATATTTTATGAATTAGAATTAATTAATATAAATATCATATGTTGCATACATCAAAAATATTAAGGTTGATTTAATTTTATTGTCAAATGAAATTGTAAAACATACGGTACACTCCTAAAACAGTTTCGTAATCGTATTTTATCCAAGTTTCCTCATCCGGTTTGCTTTCTTTTTGAACTTCTCGACGAATTTTAGTGTCATTTTGATAAGGTGGATAGTATAACCAAATATCGTCAATAATCCATGACTTTGGCAACACTTGAACAGAATCATCTGGGAATTCAATTACAGCAAATACATCTTCAGGTTCTTTGTCGCTCATTTTTCAAATAGCAAATTGCCAAGTTTTAATTTTTTATTTCTAAAGAAAATATGTTTAAATAATTGTTACAAATGAATGAAATTCAAATATGTCAAATTTCTTTTATATGTTAATTCAATAACTTGTTGTTTATATCGTAACTATGGAAATTTGAGATGTATTAAATGTCAAAATTGATTTATTATTTTATTTAGCCTGTTATTATATAGCAGTTTTGAAAATATGCAAGTTTTTTCTTGAAATACAAAGTTATTGAAAAAAGTAATAGTTGTCAACAATATGCATTAACGTGTTAAATTGCATTATGTGTATTTATGATGTAATTACTGATAAAAATTAATTTTTTTAAAATTGAATAAGAATATTATATTTGATTTATTTTAACAAAGATTATACATTTTGAAAATTTAGCATTCTCAATCAAGGTATCGTAATAATAATATTTGCAAAGATTAATTTATAAGAATAAAAAAAAAATAATTAGAATTAAAAATTTAATTTCTTAGCATGGCGCCAAGGAAAAAATCTATTTACAAAGTTAGTAATCGTCACAAACGTAGGTTAATTGCTAATAACCAAACCCTGAATAATATTCCTTTAGAAGTACACAACAAAAATTGCAAATGTGACTGTTTTGGAAAACTAAAAGACGAATCGAATGTGAAAGTAGGTTATTCAGAAACACAAATTATGGAAGAATACTCCAAATCTTCTTCAATGGAAACAGACGAACAAACCGATTATGAAAATGAATCATTAGAAAAAAGTATGAAACTAAACGAAATTGAAAATTCATCTCATACGTCTGGAGGACTTCGGAGTTACGATTATTTAATAGAATCTCAAGTACGATTATTCATAACTAGTTAAGATGTTTTTATATAAAAATAACGCTCTGTTGTAAAAAGCCATATGATATTAAATACCAAGGTGGTATTTTGGCTCATGTTTTTCCTATATTTATATGTATGAAAATTAGTAAGGTCAATAAGGGTCATTGTGATTTCGTGAGACAAATATGACATCTCTATTTTTTCGCTATATATTAAATAATTTATTATTTACTCAATTTTCTAAGACTAAAGCAATATGTTTGATATATTAAAATTTTTTAATGATTAAGAAGGACGTCTTTTTTTAAAATTGAATACTAGAAAAAATTTTAGGATTGTCAAATTCCGTAAAGTAGGATATAATTGCATTTATTCGATCAAAATTAATAACTTTTTATAGCATCATTTTTTAGTGCGAAAATTAAAACATGAATAATTTTATTGTACAAATTTTAAAAGAAAATAAACTTAGAATATAGTTGCAAAAAAGATTCTTTGTAAATCACTTTAAAATTAAAGAACAACGATAAATTTTATTTTATTTCAAGTATAGTATGAATTATAATTTACAAATTTTATAAAAAGAGACAAATAAAATAATTATCTTGAAAAATGTACTTTTTTTATTTTGTATACTATATGTAATAACTATGTCTATTAAAGTTTTATTGTTATAATATGATTTTATAGTATTTTATACAAATTATTACGTGTTATCTATAAAACTGGGTCTTTAAATATCATTGTGTAATACTGCAGTTAAAGAAAAAAATGATTTTTTCACCCCATTCTACTGTACATGAAATGTTATATAAATATTAGTTATATTACTTAAAGTTAAAATAAATATTTAAATTTTTAATTTATACAAAATATAATTATCTATAGGATTTACTTGATGCAGATGATATGAAATCAATCAATATAGAAAATGGATCTGCTCATCAGGAAGAAGAAAAAACATTGAAAACAGATTTGGCTACTTGGTACCTTAATAACAATGTAACGCATGTTGCCTTAACTGCTCTTCTTTCAATTTTACGTAAACATTTTCAAGAAGAAAATTTACCGCGACATGCAAAATCTTTATTACAAACTCCTCGCAAAGCAAAAGTGTACGAGCTTCCTCCAGGTAAATACATAGATTTGGGATTAGAGAAAGGTATCAGGCATTATCTTACATATAAAAAAGACAAAGATACCAATGATGTGCAATTGCAAGTTGGTATTGATGGTCTTCCAATAGCAAAATGCAATTCAAAACAATTGTGGCCTATTATGGGACGTATTTTACCGGATGGAAAAGTATTTACTTTTGGTTGTTATTTTGGTGATCAAAAGCCATCTGAGTCAAATGATTTTTTGAGATGGTTTGTCAACGAATCAAAAAATTTGATCAATAATGGAATAATGCACAACAACCGATTATTTTCATTAAGTGTTAAATCACTGATATGCGATACACCTGCTAAATCATATACATTGAAAGTGACAGGTCATGCTGGTTACTGCAGTTGTACAAAATGTATAACAGTAGGAGAGCGCCTAGGCAATCCTGCAAGAATGTGTTTTCCGGAGACAGATTGTGAAAAACGGACAGACTTAATGTACGAAAGAGAAGAGGATGAAGACCATCAATTAGGAAGAAGTATTCTACTGGATATTCCAAATTTCGGATTTGTATCGAATGTGCCTTTGGATTACATGCATGTTGCTTGTATTGGCGCAGTGAAAAAAATCGGGAACTTTTGGCTACATGGACCAAAAAATGTTCGAATATTAACGAAAGTGAATTTTATTGTCATTGACGAGTATTTACAACTTATTAAACCGTACATACCTAACGAATTTGCCCGTTTCCCAGAAAAAATTGGTAACATTCAAAGGTGGAAGGCCACTGAAACTCGATTACTTCTCTTATACTTAGGTATATAAAATTTATAAAATACCTATGTATGTATATAATACTCTATAATATTTATTTCCATTTTTAGAAACCAGAAATTCCTTTTTCATTATAATATTAAATTAACATTTTATTAGGAATTATATTTAATATAGGCCAATATTATCACGTTAAATATGCATTTTTTATTTATAAATGAAATATTTATTATTAAAAGAGAGTTAAATTAGGAAACTTTTATTTTTAAATTACGTGTTTATAATTTATGATTCTAAAATAATACTCTTAAGTTGGCATAAACTCATTTCATTTTTAAAAGAGACTTGAGACTACATGGTATTTTTTATTTTTTTTTCAGCAACTCTCATAATATAATTATAAATTTAAGCGTTATTATATAATATATTTTAAAAATTGAAAAATTGAATCAAATCATCAAATTAAATTTCGATTATTGTGTTTTCGGTTAATTTTCTTCTAATATTAAAGACATTTCTTTTATTTTTTATTCAAATATTTTTTTTGTCATTTAAAAGTAATTTTTAAATTACTTATTCTCAAATGGGACTCATTTATTATTAAATAATAATAACAAACATCAATTTGAAGATACAAAAAAAAATTAAATATCTTTTTCTTTCAGGATTGCCTATATTGCTGCAAATTTTGGAACCAGATCATTTATTATTAAATAACTTTGCAGTATTTCATGTAGCTATGCGTTTGTTATGTACTCCGAATATCGATGAAGAGTCAATTAAGTATGCGGATAGATTATTAAACCTTTTTGTGATAGAATTTGGCAACTTATATGGTCAAGAATATGTATCACATGTCATGCACGGACTCTCACACTTAGCTGAAGATGTTTTGCTACATGGAGCATTAGACAATATTTCTGCTTTTTGCTTTGAAAACTGTTTGAAATCAATTAAACTAATACTTAAGAAACCTGGTGATCCTTTAGAACAGATTCATAATCGCTTATCGGAAAGGTCAAATTTCCCAAATAGATTTATTCCTATAAAACAAAAAAATGAAGTTGAATTTAAAAAGAAGTATTGTGATCCATACATCACAGGATGCTTAAATCCACTTTACAAAGAAATCAATTTTGGTGAAGTAATATTTACAACTGAAACAAAAAATAATTGTTGTTTAATGACCACTGGAGATATTGTCCTCATTAATCACATTGGTACAAACATAAACAAAACGAAAGTTATTGTTGGAAAAAAATTTAAATCCATTCACAATTTGTTTGAAACACCTTGCGAGTCATCATTATTAAACATTTATAAAGTTTTAAATCTGATGCTGTGGGTCCACCAATACACGATTTAGTCGTCGAGGGGTGGAACCTGATACTTACAAAAGGGCTTTCTAAGGAGGTGAAGGACTCTCTGCTGAAGAAATATCCTATCCCCCAGAACTTGGAAATGGCCAAACCTCCAACTTTAAACGCGGAGATTAAACAGGTCATTCCCCTGACATCAGCAAAACGAGATCAGCATCAGCTTCACACGCAGAGTATTGTGGGATCAGCAATTTCATCGCAGGCAAACCTGATGTCCGAACTTTTGAAGCCTGAGGGCCAATGGGAAACCAGGAAAATTTTCGAGCTTGCCAGTGACACAGGACGATTGCTTTCACATATTCAACATCATGTGTCAAGAGCTAGACGCTCCTTAATTACACCAATGTTGACCTTATCTGCTAGAAATGCTTTAGATAATTCGCCTATTGATAAAAAACTTTTTGGTGAACAGTTCTTAACGAAAATGCGTGATGCAACGGCAGCAGATAGGCTGGTAAGAAATGTGACAAAGAGTAATCCTCCTGTTGTAAAGAACTCCACACAAAGTAGTAGACCAAGTACTCAATCAAAATTAAATCAGGGAAACTCAAAAAGCTTTGCCCGGAAAACATATCAAAACCAGAACCGAAGTTATTCCCAGGCGTCCTACCAGGCAAAGCAAAATCCCACAACGAGACGCCGATCGAGTTCTCGCCAGAGAACACGCAACAATTAGAAGTAAGAATTGCTGGTAGACTGGCAAAATTTTATTATGCTTGGACTCAAATTACCAAAGACCCGGTTATCCTTGAAGCTATATCGGGATACAAAATCCCCTTTAGTTGTAAACCCCCGGGTCGCCCCATTCTTAAGGAACCACGGTTGAGTAGGTCGGACATGGGGGATTGTCAGAAGGAAATAAATCGTCTACTTTCCAGAGGTTCAATAAATCAGGTTGACCTAGTTAATGACCAATATCTTTCCTCATACTTTTTAGTAAATAAATCTTCCGGTGGCAAACGGTTTATTTTAAATCTTAAGTCTCTTAATGAATATCTGATTACTAATCACTTTAAAATGGAAGATCTGAAAACTGCTTCTCTTTTATTATCCCCACATTCCTTCATGGCAACGATTGACCTGGAAGACGCTTATTTTCTAATATTGATACATGATTCACATAGAAAGTTTTTACGTTTCAGTTTTAAAAACAAAATTTACAAGTTCACGGTACTCCCTTTTGGACTGGCAACAGCGCCGTGGCTGTTCACTAAAATTATGAAGCCAGTTCTTGCCTGACTTCGTGAGAGGCATTTGTTATCGGCAGTTTATTTAGATGATTTTCTCCTGATTGGTAATTCCTTTAATGACTGTTTAATTAATGTAAACACTACTATCTCGCTACTGCAAGAGCTTGGTTTTATTATAAATTACAATAAGTCTAACCTGAAACCATCACAAAAACAACGTTTTCTAAGACTTATTTTGAACTCTCGGAGTATGGAGTTTATTCTACCAGATGATAAAAGACTAGCGTTATTAGATAGAACTCAAAGGTTTAGAAAATTCAAAGTTTGCAAGATTCGTGATTTTGCCAGCCTGATTGGCTCACTAAACTCTATTTGTAGAGCAGTTCCCTATAGTCCAGTTTACATTAAGCAATTTGAACGACAGAAGTATTTGGCATGCATTAGAAGCAACGATGATTACGATGCGAAAATGCCCTTGGATGCCAGTACTGAATCTGATTTTAAATGGTGGATTAGGACTTTATCGAAACCTAATATTTCAAAATCCTTTTTGCAGTTTGCGCCATCATGCGAAATCTTTACCGATGCATCCCTTTCCGGTTGGAGAGCATCCTTAGGAGACAAGAAGACGCATGGGTGGTGGTCAGAAGAAGAAAAACTTCAACATATAAATTTTTTGGAGTTGAAAGCTATTTATTTTGCCTTAAGATGCTTTGCGTGTGACCTTCGTTCTCAGCATATACTTTTAAGAGTAGACAATACTACAGCGCTAGCTTATATAAACAAAATGGGCTCAATACAATTTTCAAAATTATCGAACCTTGCAAGATCAATCTGGCAATGGGCTGAAGAGAGAAATTTACATCTGAAAGCTTCTTACATCACCTCTTCTGACAATGTTACGGCCGACTCAGAGTCACGAATAATACCTTATGAGACTGAATGGCAGTTATCGGAGGAGGCTTTTAATAAGATTCTAATGACCTTCGGCCCTTTCCAGATCGACCTCTTTGCAACACACATCAATGCGAAGTGTGAGAATTTTGTCTCGTGGTTTCCTGACCCTTTTGCCTTTGCCATTGATGCATTTACCACTAACTGGAACCTTTTCTACTTTTATGCTTTCCCACCTTTCGCTATAGTTACGAGAGTATTACGAAAGATTATCTCTGATGGGGCAGAGGGAGTCCTCGTTGTCCCGAACTGGCCAACTCAACCTTGGTTCCCTTTATATAAAAAATTATGTATATCTAATACTTTAAAATTCGAACCAGGTTTTAAACTGTTGTCTTCTCCTTTTAGAACGGAACATCCAAATTGGACCAACATCCCGCTGATTGTAGGAGTGTTATCCGGGAGGCGTTTCAACGCAAAGGGATCCCTATAACGGCGATCGAAATTTCTCTAGCTTCTATCACAGCCAATACAATTACTCAGTACGCGAAACCTATTCGCCTTTGGCTTGCCTTTTGTCATAGGAAAGAGCTGAACTGGTTTGAACCTCCTGTTTCTTCTGTGATTGAGTTTCTGACGTTGCAAGTAGAGAACATATCGTCCTATGGGACATTAAATTCGTACAGATCAGCTCTTTCATTAATCACAAATGTAAACTTAGAAAACATAGATATTGTAAAACGTTTTTGCAAGGGAGTGTCAAACCTGAAACCTTCCAGACCGAAATATAACGTTACGTGGGACCCCCAGCCAGTTTTAACATACTTAGAGAAATTAATACCGTACGAAACGTTAAGTATTGAAAAGATTACGCGGAAACTTGCCATGTTGTTAGCTTTAGCTACCGGTCAACGAGTACAGACGCTCTCCTTGATAAAACGTGGTAACATTTCTATAGGGAGTCCAACCATAATTAAAATTCCAGACCGGTTGAAAACAAGCCGAATTAACAGAAACCAACCGATTTTCACGATCGAGACTTTTAAGGATCATCCTTCTTTATGTTTAAATTCCTTATTAAAATATTACTTAAATTTTACTAATGTCTTGGCATCCGAGACCAACGATGCTCTATTCCTGACATTTAAAAGACCCTATAATGCTGCTACATCGCAGACGATAAGTAGATGGCAAAAGAAAACCCTAAGCGAAAGTGGCATTGATACTACGATCTTCTCGGCACATTCAACTCGTCATGCTGCGACATCGTCGGCCGAGAATTCAGGTATTTCAACCAATATAATTTTTCAATCGGCTGGTTGGACAAAAAACTCAAAGACATTTGCCAATTTTTATAAACGTCCTATCCTAAACACAAAGAATATTGCGAGAGCAGTCATTTTGAGGGAATAATAGGTCCTCATTGGTTGTTACAGATTAATATATTCAGATATATCTCTTAATCATTGTATTAATAGATGGCTTCTTAAGCCAGCTTTCTATCAAAAGAAAAGTTTTGTTTTATTTTATGTTAGTCAAATTATCATAATCTATGAGAATAGATTATAATACACTAGATTTGCGTTATATCTACTGCGTTGTTCTGAGTTTGTTCTTCTGTTGCTTAGAATCTATTAAAACATTTATAAAGATATTATATAAGTAGAAAATCTACACAATGTTTAGTTTCCTACTCTTATTGTATTATGTTTGTAAACTGCTTGATAATACAATAAATAATTTATAATTTTGCTACAATCAAGAGCTTTAAATAACTACATATATTCCACTCGAACGAAACATGACATAATTGGTTGATCAAACGAACTCCAGAGTGAAGTTCGATCACAATTATGTAGAGGTTTCGTTCAAGTGGAATACTCCCTTCCAGTTCCCAGGAAATCTATTTAAACTTTTCCTTTACCCTTAGAATACTTCTTGATTGTACCATTGTGCTTTAAAAATATGAAATGGCGCCACAGCGCACGCGCGTAGGTGGCTCCCGCATTGGGGAATTTTTTTAATTTCCCTTGGCGGGAGCTTTAAATTTGCTTTAAATTTGCTTTAAATTTGCTTTAAATTTGCTTGTTGTGAGGGCGTGACTAGAGACACGACTACATATATTCCACTCGAACGAAACCTCTACATAATTGTGATCGAACTTCACTCTGGAGTTCGTTTGACCAACCAATTATCTGCTATTCCGTTAAAAAAATTGATCAAGTTAATTATTATTGAATTAAAACTATGCAAGTACAGTTACCTTAGTAATTCAAAAATCATCAACTATTTTTAATTACTTGACTAGCCACTTGTAACATTTTTTTATAATAGCTTTGCAGTTTATTAAAGAAATGGGATCAAAAAATAAAATATTTTTACAAATTAATATTCCTTTTTTACAATTATCATTATAACTTTACATATAAATTTCAATGCATCTATTACTATACATCAGTTCCGACGATTGCAAATAAATACAAATTCAATAAAATTGAGAAAACTTTGGCGTATTTGTTAAGTGATGATATAGACATTCCTTCATCAAAAAACCTGCTATCGTTTGGAGCTAATGTTCAGTCCTCCGATCTTGGAAATAATCGAGGTCAATTAAAGTGTAAAGTTTTGGATGGAAAAGATGGCAAAGAAGCTGTATTTCTGTACAGTCCAGAACTAATTATTGATTTGGAAAACGTCACTGACTGCAAAGAAGGATTTGATTTGTTTGCTGATGGAACCTACGCCGTTATTCCAAAAAAATTATTTGGAAACGGTCCAGAAAAAAACAGTTTTTAACGTTTATGGTGAAATATCATGATAAAGTGCGTTTAGTTAAATTAATTAAATGTAAATCATATTGGATTTTCGTATTAATTTAGCTGGATGATTTTAGATTTTTTTGTTCAAATATGTTATTACAATGATAAAAAATCAAAATCTTTATTAAAAAGTCTTGAATGATACGATTAAAAAAATTCTATTAAAAGTATGTAAAATTTTGTCCACTGTGTATACTTAGAATCCACGGTTTTTACATCTTTTTTTCGATAAATGTATTTATTTCAAGAATAATTATGTTAAATTAATAAGAAAATCTTATTTATATTAACTAAAAAAGTATAGTTACTAAAAGTAATGATACTAAAATTATTTCTGTTGATGATTATTATTGAAAATTGTAGTCCACGGTGTTTACATTGTTATTTCTAGTCTTCAATGTTTGATTTTAAATCGCAAAATCTAGTGGCGTATGTTGAAAATTGATTAAAGTTTTTACGTTGCAAGTTAACTATATAGAATAAATTAACCTTGATAAAGTTTTTTGGCAATTTTGTATTATAAAATATTATATTTTGTACTTTAAGATAAAATATATTACAAAATGCTTTGTGAAAAATCTACGGTGTTCGGCTATATAATTATTCAGGGTGAACCATCTAAAGATATAAGTGTGAATATCTTGAGAAATACACATCGAATCCAAAAACTGTTTTAATAAAATTTGCTCATCTTGACGGTAGACATCCAATGATACCAAACTGGTAACTTTAAAATTTCAGATAGGAACCCCTATCTTTTATTGCATATTCGGATTCCTCAGAAAATGTTACATAAGTTTTATCTTAATGTTGGTCGCAAATAGCCCAGTTATTGACAATAATAAAATAGTTAAAAATAGGTTAACCCTGTATATTAAAAATAATTATTTTTATATATCTTTTAATTGTTTAGCTTAATGCAAAAATTATGTTGAAATATAATTATAATGTTTAATATTATTATTTTCATAATTATACTATTTGGACATGGATTGGTTTGTAATTCTAAAACTACCCAGCTGCTAAACTTGGTCATTAATAAATCAATAAGTTACTTAGAAGTTACTGGTTACTTTTGATAAAAAATATAATTTATTATTAGGGCATACCATTTGCATGGATTTTAATGAAAAGAAAAACGATAGATATGTACGTATCAATTTTTAAAACTTTAAAGATTATAGCACCAAATTTAAAATTTAGAAGTATCATGACAGATTTTGAAATCAATATCGGCGAAGCTGCTCAAGAAGTTTACCGCAACATAGTTATTAAAAAATGTTTCTTTCATAATGCACAAGTACTGTTTTAAATTGTCATATTATCTTCAAAATAATGTATTCTTTACAGTAAAAATAGTGTAGACTGTTACTAGCTAAAAATCTTAATAATTTTCAAAAATAACACATTATTAAACGTTTATATTTATTTTAATAATAATAATAATTAATAATTATCGAAAATAAATTTTTTTCTTAAGAGGTGTGGATATATTATGATACTATAATATATAATAAAATATAATAATTTTTCTCATAGTTTTGAAAAATTTACTACACAGGGTGGACCATTTGAAGTTTCGGATGCATTTATCTGAAAACCTACGCATTGAATCAAAAAAAGTGGGTAATGAAAATTGTTTGTTTCGACGGGGGACCAATGATACTAAACTCAACCTCCATCTCTACCCCCACCCCCGGAGCGGAGGTGGGGGTAATTTTGTATTTTTAAATAAGAACCCCTATTTTTTATTATATATTTGGAATCCTCAGAAAATAGCCTAGTTATTGACTCTAATAAAATAGGTGAAAATAATTAAAAATGATAACATCTCGAAAAATAATCAATCAGATCAAAAAATAAAAATAGAAGTGTTAAATATGTTTCAAGACCTATCCATTGACACTAATCACGACTCCCAACTCCCACCCCACCCCTACTAAAAATAGTAGTGGGGGTCGTAATTGGTACCAAAAGATAGGTTTTGAAAAAAATATTTAACACGTCTATTTTTATTTTTTTGATCCGATATTTATTTTTCGAGACATTATCATTTTTAACTATTTTTACCTATTTTATTATGGTCAATAAGTAGGTCATGTTCTATCGAAACCAATTTTTTAGTAGATGAATCGCATGTAGAATTTTCTAAGAAATCCGAATATACAATAAAAAATAGGGGTTCCTGTTTAAAAATACAAAGTTACCCTCACCTCCGCTCTTGGGGGTGGAGCTAGGCGGTTGAGGTTGGATTCATTAGATGGCTCCCTTCGAAACGAACAACTTTTATTACCCACTTTTTTCGATCCGATGCGTAGATTTTGAGATAAATGCATCCGAAACGTTAAATGGTCCACCCTGTATATGTTGGTAATAAATAACATTTTTCAATTTTTATGTTAATATAACATAATATAAATATTATATATAGCAAGTATACGTTGATTTCTTATTTAATAATTTGTTCAGTACAATTTTTTTCGTTATTGTTCAGATAATAAACTTACCAGCGTAATGCTATCATAATATTTATAGATGCTCTAAAATTTTAGAATGCTTAGACATTTTTTAATAGTTTTTGCTCGTTCGGTTGGTTAGCACTATTTACATGAAAAAATTGAATAATGTAGCAATAGCTAATTATATTATATTTATCTGTACATTAAATTTGTAGGCAATATTTCGTAAATTGAAACAATTACGCATTTACCAAAAAATTCATAAACTTGATGTAGACTAAAATCAAAACACTGTAAGAGCATTAGTATATGACCTATTTTTGTAAATAATATTAGTTTTTTAATTCTTCTATTTTTAATAAACTTATTTGTTAAATTTTAAATATTGTCTTTGTTAAATTAAACGTCAAATTTTCATGATAAAGCAGCGACTTTATATTTTTCAAGATAAAAAATTACATTTATATTACATATATAGGAGAAATATGAAATTCTAAAAGATCAACTGAAACGAGAGCTGAAGAAAATTTTGGCCTTGCCATTCATGCCTTCTGATTTAATAGAAAAAGGATTTAATCTTGTCAAAGAACTGATGGGCAAGTTATTAACAAATGAGCAATGGAAAAATGATCTTGACGCAAATAAATTGCGTAAAACTTTTAGCAAGTTTTTTAATTATTATTCTGATTATTGGCTTAATAGATGGGAACCAGACGATTTTTCGTGTTACGAACAAGAAAATCGCACTAATAATATCATTGAAAATTATCACGGTTTCTTGAAAAAATTAATGAAGAAAAACCCAACACCAAAAATCTTTTTAAGTATGTTTAACACAAACAAATAAATTAAGTTTAGTTTTAAACTATTTTTTTAACAGAGACGCTTTATTTTTTTATTAAAATACTATCTCGTTAAAGAGATTGTTACAATAACTTTTAGCATTATACATATTTTACTCTCAATCATTTGTTTAAATTTGCGTTAAATAACATTTAACTAATTTTTCAGGGCATTTACTTCAAGTAATATCAAAAGCACATTTGAATTTAATTCAATTGTTGGTTGACCCCTTAAATGGTAATAAGCAAAGAAAACTATATGCTAAAAATAGATGTATTGAATAAATTGTGGAATGATTTAAAGAAAGGGCTTTTGACATTTTTTTGATAAAAGCCACATATCTGATTAATCCGGTTTTGAAAACTTTAGAAAGTATGTACAGTTAAAAATGTATAATATTTATACAAAAATATACCGACAATTAAAATATGTATCATTTATACAGTCTTAAATCAAGATTCAAATGAAGATGAGACTCTAGAAGAGCAACAATGTCTTTCAGATGAGAACAATGAGTCTGAATCTTATGATGAATGTTCTATTATAGATTGCTCTCTTTCTTTCGCATCAATATATTTCAATGGTAATTATTATTAGTCTCTTATATTTTGTATCTTCTATTAATAATATTGTCTACAATTTTAGAACAATTAGCGAACAAAAGGGGATGTACATATGAGAAAAGACCATCTGTAAGTTTTTAATTGTACTGTATGTAATACGTGAAATACATATTCTCATCATGAAATAAACAATATAAATAATATAAAACTAGGTGTCATTAGTTCCGGAATACAGCAATTCTGACACGGATGATTCTGAAACTTACAAAACGGAAAAAAAATTTAGTAAGTGTTGTCTCAGTTTTAAACAAAATTATCAGAAATTTGTGTAAAAAATAAAAAAAAATAGTTTTCTACGCCAAAAACCAGTTTTACTGCTAGTGGATTTGCTTTTTTACAAATTTCATAACTCCACAATTTTTGTTGAAAATAAAATTATGTTATTAATGATTTAGAATTATATGAC
>JABFPM010001066.1:0-22717 GCA_022817325.1 Idris sp. 1 HC-2018 | reverse complement strand
ATTTTGTAACTTTAAAAAGTTAGTGGGAGCTTAATTTACATCCGATTTTCTTCATTTAAATTTTTCCTTGTTCAGAATTCAATTCTCTATGAAAAATACGGACGGATTTTGTTTAAAATAATTTTTCACAATGTTATTAACAATAAAGTAACAAAAACATGTTTTTCGAGCTTTTTTGGCATCTATCCACATTATTGTTTATAACTTTTGTTTGGTGATAGTTATTAAAAATCCGTCCGTAATTTTCATAATACTTATAATAACGAACAAAATGACACTAACTAAAATAAAATTAATTGTAATTTGAGCTCCCACTAACTTTTTGAAAATTGGGGTTTTTTTACAACTTTTTGTTAATCATTGATAAACAATTAATTTTTTCGGGGTTTTCAATACAGATTATTATTAAGAGACCCAAATCTTACAAATTCCCAAAAAATCAAGACGATTGGATTAAAATAAAGGAAAATAGCCATTTTCGTGGCGAGTCCCCTTAAAACGATAGAAAGTCAATAAAGATGTAAATTCAAATGCAAATAAAGATTATGTATTCACATATAAATATACAAATAGATATATAATAAAAAATTTATTAAAAACTAATGTAGAAACATAAAATTATTTACAAAGGTAAAGATTTACTTGTACACGGAAAAAAATTTGGGTGCATCGTAGCTCCCTTAGTGAGTGCGCAGTGCGACTTAACCTTTTTGATTGCGGTTCTCCCAATTTCGGCGCACAGCACAACAAAATATTCGGGCGCGCTGCACGCCCAAAACTTAGAGTGTGCCGTTCACCCAATATTGGGTGTACAACATACATTGTAATACATACGTGAGGGATGGCTTATAATTTATTCAGAATTTATATAATTTAAAATCAAATGAAAAAAATTAAGTATTAAAATAAAATTAATATTATGATAAATACATAAATAAATGAATAACCACAAAAGTTACTGGGAAAAATACCAAATTTACAGAATAATGAGAATTAAAAGAATTAATTAAGAATTATTTTGAAGATAATAAAAATGATTTATTTTGAATGTTTTTTTATAAGATTTTTCATTTTACAAACCATGTCGCAATATAAGATAATGCGTATCATTTTTAATTACAGATATTGCTGGCGGAATAGGTAATAAATCATTGTAATAAATTAATTTTTTTACATTTTTGCAATATACAATGTATGCGTGTACGTGATCGTCGAATATTATTTCTTCATAAATCTTAAAATGAATGTATACATCGTCTTTGATTTTCAATATTTCTATAATTTCCCCAAATTGAAATTCACTTTCCTTGATATCGGTTACAAGAAAAGTTCCTATTTTAACAGAAAACCCATTGATTATAGCAGAATTATATTTTTGCGGATTAGAAACATTATATGATGTATATTTGTAGCTGCAATCACGGGAGCCTAATTGAATATTGTATGAAGTCTCAAAAGAATTTATCATTTGGCACATTTGTAATAATTGTTTAGTAGCTATAGTAACTGGTAAATTTTTACTACAGTTAGTTGATTGTACATTAGCTTTGATTCCTTGATGCCGAGATTCAAATCTCATGGACCAGTAATGTATACAGGGTCCATTATTTAACAAAATAGTAACGTAGTGCAACAAAAAGTGAAACTTTGGTTTCAACGATCCATAAAGATCTATATATAGTTGACTGAATTCTGTAATAACAGTTTTCAATACTTTGATATCTGAACGTACTAAACGTGGAGAAGTAACTGTGTCAATAATACGTCTTAATAGTTTGTACAAAGTCCAGTTTCTATTATTTTGAGGTATTAAGTCTCCCATAATAATTCCAAGATATCTAATAAAACACAACATTTCAGATGCGGACATCTTACAATTTAATCTTTCTTTCACCCTATGCTTTTCAATAACAGTTGGTTTATTAGAATTTTCTATTGGGCCATAATCAAAATTTTGAACTCGATTATTTAAAGTTTGCAAAGTAAAGAATTTGTTTACAAAGATAAATGTATACAGCATTTCACGTACAACGTAAGCACAAATGCCCTCTAGTATATCATGCATCATATCTGCACTCATATTTTGTGTTATGTGGAAATTTTTAACATTATTAAAAATACATTGCTCTTTAACGCCAGTACTTGATGGATCATTTTTGTTAACATCCATTTCATAATTTTCGCGATTTCTGTACAACGATTTACATTCAGAAGTTTGGGTTTCTGCATTCTTCGAAGATTCTTTGCAAATTCTGCAGTAAAAATTTGACTTGAAACTTTCGACAAAACCACATAAACCATTAAGACCTAGGTTGTCTCCCAATATCAATACTAATTGAAACTTAACAACTTTATTAATTCCGTTTACAGTGATAACTATTCCGGTGTCTGAGAGAAAATTAAATTCATCAACTAGTTTTTGAAAAATTTCTTTGTTTTTAAATATTTTTTTGTCTTCTGAACGCACTAACATCGTAAAAAGAATACTACTAATTCGAGATGATATATGAGGAGGCAGACAAGCGATTGATGTGTAAATAGCTGCAAATTTATTTATGCCAGCGTGACTGCCTAAGGCATTCCCAGTTTCTAAATCATCGCAAAAAAGATATAAAGGTAACACAAGTTCATCACCGAACAGTTTTAAGTAATTTTTCCACAAATCAGCTTGGATTATGTTCGAAATAACATAATGCTCATTTGACAAATTTCTAATGTATTTTGAAATTTCATCAAACATTCCTGGAATTTCCAAAAACGCTTCAAGGCTTTCTCGAATTGGAACAAATATACCATAACTGGTTTTTGGAGCAAATAATGTGTCATTATTAATTATGTCTTGTTCTAAATATGTTCCAATTGGAAATTTTTCAAACTCTAACAAGCCTTTGGTCTTTAATATTGTAAATCGTTTAGTCTCTGTCAGTACATCATCAAATATTCGACTATGTTCTGAAAAACATTTATCAATTTGTTCAATATATGAGCTATTTAAGTTACTATCCTTTAACACATCCAATACATCTTTATGCAACGACGGCGAATATACATTACGAATAAAATTATCAATATAATCAATAACAATTTGTACTATTATTCTAGGAAGTCTCGGATTACCGTATAACAATAGAATAAAATTTATAATGTGGTTGAAAATTTTTTTCAAGTCCATCTTTGTTTTTGGAATAAAAATTTCAATTCAATTAAATCAAAATATAAAATGAAATTAGAATATGATTTTATATTTATATCAAATATATATATTTATATCAAATAGTATATTCATACAATTTTCGACTGAAAAATCATCTATTAAAAATGATATAAAAAAAAACAAACATATCTATAGTGGAATCAACAAAATTTACTAAAAAATGAACGCGTATAACCTTTGTCGCTTTGTGGATTTATTTTTTTTTCAGTTGAACAATGAATTTGTTAACCACTGCAAAAGATTTTGGAGAATTTAAATCATAAATCACTTTTTGTAAAAAAATCCAAACATGCTCACTTAAGAATGGAAAACTTGTAAGTGCTACTAAACATTTTAAACAAGTTTCAACTGCTTTGATAGCAGATTCGCAGAAAAATAAATTATCATTTAATACTACGTATGCCTGGCAATTATCTATGCTTCCACATAGCAAGCAATATGGAATATGTTTCAAAATCATGGGAATGTAGCCACTCCGACTGTTTGCGCTCATCTTCGTCAATATCTTTAGAATCCTAAAAAAATAAAAATTTTTAAACTGACCTAAATATTTCAAATTTAATAATTGATAAAATATTTTTACATACCTTAACATGCAAAATGAATGTTTTTGAAATTTGTTCTTTTGTAAAAGTAATTGCAGTTTTAGTACTTTTTTGTTTGACAGTTTTCAACACACTTAAGCAGAACGGTAACACCATCAAAGACAATAAATCATTATGAGTGCCTAAATAAATAAATTACAAAATTATATTTGTGCACAACTGAAAACTTTTAATTTTGTACATAAAAAGTGAAAATTAAACCAAAAATATTTTATTTTTTTAAAAGGAATACTTTGAATGCATATACTGCAATACCTTTTTCAATTAATTCTGCGTGAATCTGCATAAACTCTTTTACTTCTTTGATTCGTGACTTTTGCACGATTTTAAATATTTTTGGACTTATTTTGAGCCATTCATCAGTAAAAGAGCTGATGGGAGTGGACTTGTCGGAATCCTTTTCTCGAATACCTTCAATTACTGTTTTAAAATCAGATTCCAGCTATAAAAATGAAAGTATAATGCAAACTTATATGACAGAAGATGTTAATTATTATTCAATATTCAGTAACATCAATATTGAAAATGTATCCTTACTAATGCAATTCCAAGAGGTGGTTTCAGGCATGGAAAACTGTTGAAATATTGTGCCACTGATACAATATCACTTTTCTTCTCTTTTGTTAAAGCTTTTTGTCTCTGATCATATGTTCTGTCCCAACATTCAACAACTTCAGCTGAAGAATGCTTGTCAGAATTGAAGTTTGTCAAGCACTGGAAATCTTGATCTAAATAATAAAAACATTATTTTTATATGCATGATTTAAATTTTGAGTCGAATAATTTTTCTGAAGTCCATTTTTCCCCTTACCAGTTAGAATTTTTCCATTTTCGTCGTTGCACTCGTTATCTTTATTATCTTTATGATTTGTAGTGTTAGATGGCAGCATGTGAGCTTCCCGCAATCGTTTCCTTATAAGCTTATAGCGAGTATAGAGAAGTCCTCTAGCTGCTACACTTTCCTTATTTTTATTTACGTAATAAGGAACGTAAAAAGTATCTTTGTCTTCAAGAGAAAACAATTCTTTAATTAGGCTTGCTAATTTTTTAAACTCCTCAGGCGTAATCCTGGAATGAAAATGCAATTATTTTGTTAATATCAATTAGTGTTTCACTTCAAATATATATATGAATAAAATGAACGGTATACAATGTTTGCAAAACATAAATCAAAGAATAATATTAATTAAAAACAATTTGTATCCATGTTATTCAACTTACTTATAAAAAATTTGACTACTTAGCAACTGATTAAAAATGATAATGTCTGACAAAGCACAATAAAATCATTTTTGACATATTCATGCGAAACTTCTAAAAGAAAAAACAATTCTACATCACACATATGTTAAAATAAAAACAAAAAAATGTATAGCAAAAAAAAGCACACCTGAGGATGGAGTACTAAGTAGATTGCTTTCTGCTTCGTCTACTTGTACGTGCTTAATCATTTCGTTATCATTATTGACATGCAATTGCCGAGAAGATGACAGAGCTTTCTCTTGTTCAAAATTAAACTTCATTAAAAAGTCGAAGACATGTTCAGTATGATCATTGAGTACATTTATTATTTCAGAATGATTTAAGGAATAAAATTCCTCGTTTTGATATCCATTTACTGATTAACATAAATAAAACGTTAATGTGTTTAAAAATGAAATTAAAAACAGTAAACAGTTAGAAATTATATGTAAATAACAAAATAAAGAACAAAAAACTAACAAAGAAATAACAAAATAAATAACAAAAAATGATGATAAACATAAACAAATTACTTGATGATGATAAACTACAAAATAACAATGATAATATAATTGCAAAAATTTGGAGGTTAGGTTTAGGTTCCAAGTATAATGTATATACTTACTTATGAATAAATCTTGTAATCCGGGAAAATCGTACGTTTTAAAAAACTCATCCATTGGACAATTTTACAGCTTATATAATTCACTGATATCACAATGATTTGTAGCACTGAAATTTTTATCACGTGAATTGTATATAGCACTAAAATTAAAACGCCGACAACCGACTTAGCGTGCGAACAATACAACCAACATGGAGCGAGCAGCAGCGCCAATTTTGGGCAAACAGTGGAACTTTAATTTCGGGCGCGCGATACACACGTTTTGGGCGTGCGGTGCGCCCGAAACGGGAGAGCCGTACATCCAAAAGAACGGTCATGCGGCGCGATGTCATTTCGGAGTTACAGTGTCTCCTGCTAGGCGCGCTGTTCACCAAAATCTTTTTCCGTGTACGATCTGCTGAATAGCGGATATGATTGCCCATAATCATACTTATTTCACCTTTGTCCAATGTGGAAAACAGTTTCAGTACTTCATCTAAACAAACAAACTTGATATTAAAAATCTTTGATTAACTGAAAATAAAATCCAGCTTTAAAATAATATGATAGCTTTTTTTAAATGAAAAAGTTTAAAGATTATTAAGGATCATAAAAACTTTTTCTTGTCGAATTCGTACAAATAGATTTACTTTAGAAAACAATAAGTTACCAAAAATCATATAATTTAAGAAAAAAAACAAGCAAGAAAACCCAATTCATTAATATATTGACTTACCTCTAATAGTTTGCATGATTGCTAAGTGTTTTGCAATTCGCTTTCCTTTTTGGCCATGCCAACTGTAGTTTTTGGTTACTTTATCTGAAATGGTTAATTTTAAAACTTTTTTTATGAATTCACTTTACTAATGTCTTTTATTTTATTGTTTCTCGAATATTTTTTCTGAAAGAAATTAAAAAGATTAATTATAGTGTTTTTTTCTTGAAAAACATACACACAATTTTTGAATGCTGACGAAATTTGCATTTTATAAATAAAATATTGCATATTTTATATATTTTGTATACATTATTCAACGTGTAAAAAAACTTCTAAAACCTTTTGCTGAATACCCCTATTCCTACTTTAATTAAGCTCTACTATACATAATCATTTATTTCTTATAGTTTATACTTACGAACTCATCAATAAATGATTTTTCATTCATAATTCTTGCATTTACAAATTTTAAATCGTCTTCGGTTTCAATGGGGAACGTTTCGTCTATTAAGTTTTGATCATAATCGTCATCCAAATCCAGGACACAAGTTGACTTTTGATTTATATACTGTTTCAATTTGTCGATTGAAGTTGACATTTTAATCAACATGAGTTCAATTTTCTTCTCAATTTGATTTCCCATTCCTATTAGACCTAATCAATTATAAAATTATATTAAACATTTAATAACAATTTAGATTATTTCATATATGAAGTGACACTTTATTCAAAAATTTTTAATTTTTTTAATTTACCCAAGTAAGGGAACCAAAATCTGTTTTTTCGACATACAGGCACGTAAGAAAATTCCAGATTTACTTTTTTTAGAGAAAGAGTATAAGAGAAAGTTGCCACTTACGATAAGCTTCACAGGTATAAAAAAATAAATAATGAAAAAAAATGAATTGTATTTCACATAAAATATAGTTACCTGTTTCTTTTTTTTTCTTGTAAGCATATTATTTTCTTTCCCTCAAACAACTTAGATACAGCCTTCTCCGCAGTGTTGATATCATCTGAAATAATAGTTAACAGATACAATTTTTAAAAATAAAGAAAACTTAAAAAAGGAACATTAATTAAAATATTGTTTTAAAATTACTAATGTTATACACATGATTATGTTTTTTTATTTTTTTTAATTATTTTTCTTAGAAAGCATTCGATTAATTCAGAGAACATTTAACAGATAATAAAAAATGTGGTGTAAAATTCTTTTCAAAAGACGATTTACTTTAAAATATACACTTAATTAATTCAGACTTTGGTTTCTTCATTACTCAGTATAAAATAAAAAATGTAGTTTATGTCATCACTTCGATGGCTCTAACTCAAAAAAGAGATATAAAGAAAATACATACTCAGAATATATGTAGTAAAATGAAACATGAATGGCATTCCCCTAGCCATGAATTTAAAATGAACATCTAATTATTATAATTTTCAAAAAACATTGTCAATAAATTATCGATAAATTTAATTCTATAATTAAAAGTAATTCTTGTTGTATTTAATTACTGTTCATTTATTTTTATAATTACAATTCTAAACATCCACTCATTAATAAAACAATTCAATTGAATTAATAATTACAAGTTTACCATAATTTCCGTAATTTTCTAAAATTTCTCTGCGAACCCATTTCTCATTCGGTGTTTCATAGGACTCGATATACTTTTTCAAGTCATGAAAGCTTGCACAAGCAGGTATTTTGCAATAATTATAATTTGTATACCATGTATGTGGTATTACAATAAACATTTCCTCCAACTCGACAATGGCGAATTCCTTTCTTGTTTTTTTTTTCAATTATATTTTATTATTATTATTTTTTATTTATTTTTTATTATTATTATTATAATTATTATTAAATAAAATTAATTCAAAACGATGCATTTTATAATTCCCATTGTATTAATTGAATGAAAAATTTAATTCTATTGGAATTAATTCAAAATAATGCATTTTATAATTCCCATTAAATTAATTGAATTAAAATTTTAATTCAATTTTAATTAATTCAAAATAATGCAATTTTTAATTTTCATTATATTAATTGAATTAAATATATAATTAGATTAAAAGTAATCCAAAGAAATACATTTTTTAATTCCGATTACATTAATTAAATACAATTTTAATTCAATTAGAATTCATACTTAAATGTTTTAATGGTTAACGACAAATTAAAAAATTTTACAACTCTGGTTTAAACAGCTACAGTACCCGCCAAAAGTTTTTGGATACTTTATAAAAAAATGTTATATATTCAAATCGCTATAACTTAGAGACTAATTGATGAAATGATCTAAAAATTTGTATGGTAGCTAACTAAGCATCCTGCTTAAAGATTCTGAACCGATATTAAAGTTACCCATCCCGCCACCCCTATTAAGACACCCCTAAAGTTCACCTATTTAATGAAAAAAATAGACTGCAGTAGAAGTCCCGCCAGTCTACGAGAAAAATTTTTGAGCCAATTTAAGATACATGGTCTTAAAGCTTGAAGTCTCAGATTTAATTTAAAAAAAAATAAGCTCGATACAATTTTTTGTCACGGAGTTATCCCATTTTTACGAGAACCTGTAAAGTTAGATATTTTATTGTATGTTTGTATGGAATTGAATGGTTATGGGTTAATAAATTTAATACTTCAACATTTAAAAGAAGATTCGTTTCATGAGTTTTTGCCGTGGATGTTCAGTATTCAAGCATGTGAATGTTTTTTTCGAAATTTAAGATCAATGTGCACAACTTTCTCCATTGTAGTAAACTGTAGTGTTCTGCAAGCGATACACAGATTACAGAGGATTCAATTGCTTTTCGACATTTACGCTGAAGACTTCAAGGATGATAAAATTAATTTTTCGCGAACAAGGTTTTTAAACGCGTCAAACGAAAGACAGGACAAAAGTTACGAAGAAATTGTAAAATTGGATCATTTAGTTTCTGTATCAACAATCAAAGAAATTTTGTCAAAAGCAAAAAATGCTGCGAGGAATGATGTGAAGCGGTTAGGAATGAATGTACCTTTATCGGTTAGTAAAGATATTCAAGTAGATTTAGATTCGATTGATTCAAAAAATTATTGCGATGCCATCGACGAACAAGACATACGCAGGTCTGACGTTGTTGACGAAAATGACATTGATTCTGGCGATGAAGAAGACATGCAAGATCTTTGCAAGATACGCGGTCCGCTCAATTTTGTCGACTTCTCAGATGATCAATTTCCAGATTTGAAATCTGATTCCCCTCTAACTGCTGTAAAAGATTCATCCGGAAATCATCGACTTTATAAAAAATCTGCTCTTTGTTGCCTATTTAGCAACAAAGGCAAAAAACTGAATAGCAATAGAAAAGTTAGAGTTAAAGAATGCGAAGCAAAAATCAGGCATACAAATTTTGTCCTAACGAAGTAAACGAAGTTATAAAAATGGATTGAATATATGTTCAAGAATATTGCGTGTTTCAAACAGAACATTCAGATTTATATTTAATAGGACTTATTAGCGGCTTCGACTTCATTTAGGAAAAAAAATTCGTCGACATCGCGTTTGTAAATAATTATGTGGACATCGAAAATAATTGTAGAAAAAAATAGGTGTTTATGCAAGGTAGGTAAGCATCAATCCCGCAGACAGATGTTTGGTTTTGCGACCAGTAGATTGTTGGGGATATATCTGTTACGTGCAAAGTCCAAAATTCTGCATTTCGCGAAGTGCACAGAGATTTCTGTGCAAACTGCGAAGTGAATTTTCAACTTGTGTAAAGTCCGAAATAGTTTATTGACCTCTGGCCGTGTTTATTTTAGTCATTACTTAATTATTATTTTGATTATTTATTTATTTATTTAATTATTTCAAACAATACTGATTGATGTTTACTTTCGAACACTATTTAAACAAGTAAAGTAAATTTATTTATTAGTTTATCGTGCAACTTAAAAACATGATTATTCACAGTGCTGAATTCAAAACTGCTTTTGAAGCACAATTGCAGTCTATGACATTTGCATCTAATAGTAATGGCATAAGGGATGAAGCAGAATACAACCAAATAATTCAAGAAGTACAAGAGGCTCAGCAAAAATCGAAGAAAACTTCATTGGACTATCGAAGATTAAAAAAATTTAATCTACTTCCCTGTTAAAAAATATCATATGAAAACTCACATAAGAACTCATACCAGAATTCATATGAGAACTCACATAAGAACTCATACCAGAACTCAAATGAGAGCTCATACGAGATATCATATGCTAAATTGGCGAGAGGACTCATGAATTCTCAAGAGAGTTCTCATATGAGTTCTCATTTGACTTTTTCTCATTAACTTTTACGAATCAATTGAATTTAATCTGTGTGTTGATCATAGATACGAAAAATGGAGATATATAATGGAAAATAAAAGAACGCAAGTGTTACAAATATCGTACACATAACTTCATACTTAAAAATGAATTTTATTTGGTACTGGACTTAAATATTGAGTTCCTGATACATTTAACAAGTTACAGGGCGCCGCAATTTCATTTGTATTACTAACAATTCCATTATTCTCTACAGAAACAACTTTATCAATCGCTACATAATCACTGAAATCTTTAATAGTTTCTATCAATTTCGCAATCATTCTTTCAGATTTAGTTGTAGGATCAACAAAAAAATTGTGACATCTGATAAATCTCCCATTGAATAATAAGGCATAAGAATTGTCAGAATTTCGGTTTTGTATATTATCGCTATAATATGAAACATTTTCTTTAATGATTTTTTCATATGTTAACGTTTCTTTTGACATGAATTGAAGACCTTCAACTACATCTGATCGAGGTACAAAAGGAGTACCTACGTATCTTATTGTGTCAAGTTTTAATGTTTTGGTAGTTTTTTGCTTGTTTAATGTATCTAAAAATTTCGCAGTTTTACTTGAAGTTGAGTGTTCTCGAATTAAAGTTTTGCAAGTATTTTTAAAGTTCAGTTGTCTAATTACTTGATGACCAATTCCGTTTTTTATTATCTTCAATTAATTCTTTTAACTGAAGGGAAATATCCCATGTAATAAAACATTCTTCATTTTCAACGTCTTTTTTTGAAAAAGTAGTTTTACATTTGGAACATTCAATTGTTTCGTTTCTACCGGAACCATGCACAATAAAAGTTACACATTCTGAACAATTATGACATACGAAATGAAAAGAAACATCACCGAAAGGAATTGATAATTTGTCAATGAGATATCGTGTATTGGGCAAAATTAGCTCCGCGAAGATTGTGTTTAATAAGTGAAAAAGATTTTTCACTGCTGTAAACGACAAATTATTTATTAGACTATATTTGAGGATCATTAATACCATTTCTCCTCGCGTAGCTGCAACTGGAACGTCGATTTTTTCAGAACACACTTTTTGCGATAAAAAATTGGTGAAATTAAGCTGATCTCTTGAAGTTTGCATCTTTTCTTCATTCATTGAATCGTCAGATTGTTCAGTCAATGTATTAAGTACAATGCTACCCGAGGAATAAAAATTATCATCTGTATGTGTATTCTGAAACCATTTTTTAATAAATTTGTTATTAATTTCATTTATTAATATCAACGCCAAGAACCTCTTTGAAGGTATTTTCTTATTACCTTGTCTAATAATTGTGGCCAACAAGTACATCAAGTTCAGCATTATTTAATATATGTGTGAAATCCTCATTTCGGTAATATTCTTCATTATCAGAATTTACTTCCCGGGTATTTAAATGCAGGATATCTTGAACAACTGATTGTCTTGCACTGGAGAAACCTGCTTGAACGGGATTTTGTTCATCTTCGGCTTCCATTTTTGGCGTATTTACTGAACTACAAAAGTTTGAATCGAAAGGATATGCAACTGGAGATTCAGAATCACTGTCAGAACCATTCATACGTTGATCTGTCTTTTAAAAAATAATAAAAGTCAGTGAAATAGTTCATATTCTATTGGATAATGTGGAATTACAAACCTTTTTAAAAAATTGAATTTTGAAAAACGTCCTAAAATAGCAGTGTTAAGAATTTTTTTCTTATTTTATTGGAAGAATAAAAATTAAAATAACTCTGGACCTAGTTCAGTAACTCTCTGGGCACGAAATATAAAATGTCTAACTTAATTTCATCGATTTATGACATATTGAATATTAATTAGAGTAAAAGGCAGCAAAAAATACTGTTTTTAAGTGATCGGCGCGCCCTCTAGATATATTTCAAATCGATTAATTATATTTTTTCATTATTTTTCTCTTTAAAAACTACAAAAATTTCACCCCGCTAACAAAAAATAAAATTTTCGATACACCCTAGTATATAAATACCTATATATTTCCGTTGGCTACATAATTTTCCATCACTTACTGTTCAATTTTCTGAATTTATGAAACTATATTGGAACATCTTAATATTCATATTTACTTATCTTTAGAAAAAACGGAGGATATACGTAAACGAATAAATGAGGGACGATTCACATATCCTCCAGTAAAGTTGTTGAGAAGTGAGTCAAAGGAAGGTTCCGCTGATAATATAGGCCACGATTCAGAAGACACTGAAAAAGTCAATATTGATGATGAAATCAATCTGAACTTTAGCAACAACGATGAAGATGCAACAGACAAAGAACCAGAAGATAAGGAGAAAAGTGATGAAAAGAATCAAGAGTTAACATCCGAAAGCGGAGGCGAGAGCGATGAAGTGTCCTCGCCTGTAAATTTTAACTTTACCAATAAATTATAAATGGTTTTATAATTACTTTTTGAATTACTTCAATATAAAATTGAACTTTACAAATATTATACAATATGATTAAGTCATTAGGGCAAAACTAATTTCTCTTCCTCAATCATATAATAGTAGATCATCAATGCTGTTAATATATAAATATTAACATTTTTGGAATATTTTTGTTCACATATTATTATCATTTATGCAAAGATTGTATAAAAATATTCTATCATAATGAATTAATATGTTTAAAAAAATTAATTTATTTGCTTTTTTTTTAATAAAACTTCTTATAGGTAATAATAACAAGTATTATTTTATAGATACTCTGTGATGAATCAATTATGACCAAAAATATTACTATTTTAAAAAAAATATTTTTCAAAATAACTTCAATTTAACTAACAAAAAATGAGCACTCAAAAATTGTATGGAACTTCGAACAAATGGTTTGCAAAAATAAGTAAGAGAGGGTAAGAACTGAAATATATGCATGGTATAAAGATCTAATGTAATGAGATTAGCTACTTTTCTTGTTAATATAAAGTACTTGAGAAAAAACAAAATTTAATTAACTTTACTATAGTCTTATTACAATTGAAAATTTTTTTCATTTAAAAAAATATTATAGAAAAACTTGGAATGACATTTCGAATTTTCTTTTATTTTAATTGAATACAATAAAAAAGTAGTATTTGCAGTAAAAAGTTAGTCTTTTATAACACGTATCTTTATTTTGCCTATTGAAACTTAACATTGTTGAAAACATTATCTGCATAAAGTAATAGTAAGATGAGCTTCAAAAACCAAAAATTAATATTCTTAAAATTAAAGAGAAATATGTTTAATGTATGAGGATATAAATTAAAAGAAAAAAGAATTATTGATTACTTGTATACATATTGTACTTAACAGTACATTGTAATTTGCTGAACTTCTTTACATAAACGATAATCCCATCTCAGATCTTAACAGTGTATTTATTTATGAGCTAAAATAGCGATAATTATTAATAATGTAATCAAAAGTAAAGTGCATAAATGTTTTTTATCTTCTGAAAATATCAATAATAATTATTAATAATTGCATTATATTGCTTTGCCAAAATTCTATTTATTATTATTTTTCTATAATTATTTTGCACTGCTTATTTAGGTAATTACAAAAAGAAAACAAATGTCGAGAGTGCAATTTGCAAGAAAGGCTTCGCGGAAACTTTTCGTCTTAGACTCAGAGGAAAATGATGCAGAAAAAAATTTGACAGACAAGGTATAAACATTATGTACAAATAATTAGTCTAAAAATAAATTGCAAAAGATTTTCTTTAAGTATAATAAATTAATAACAAAAATTAAAAAATAAATGTTTAATTTCAACGGTTTTTATCAACATTCATTGTAGAACACAAAGAATTCATCTACAAAATCGCATGTCGAATATCAGGGAAGTCCAGTAAGATATTCAGTGTACAATAACAATTATCAAACCAAGAATAATTTACCTTCTCGTGATATTCGCCCACTGCAAACTGAAAGAGCTCAAATTATTCAGAACCCTGATTTCGAGACTTATCGTAATCAACGTCTTCCAGAACAACATGGGTCTGTACAGAATAATTCTTGTAATATGCGCCCGCTTCAAAGTGAAGGCGGTCAAGTAACAGGGTACTCTGATTTTCAAAGCATCGAAACATCTTGTGACCTACGTCAAAATCAATGTGGATCTGTGCAGAATATTACTAACGTGATCCCTGGACCATCTGGTATAAATGTACTAGAAGACGCACAAGCTGCAGGTCCTTCCGGAATTTCTAGCTCAGTAAATGAAATATTTGTACAATCGCCTGGACGTGAAAGAACCCATGAAGAAAATTTATTACAAGTCCAAAATTCGCATACGACTGACAATCATGTAACTCCAAACGTAAATAATATTAATCAATCTGAAGTATATGCAAACGTTGACGGAAAGGTGAAGTTTCAATAAATAAAATTAACATTATCCTAACATTTTCCAGATTAATTATATTCAAATGTAAATTTTATTACAGATACATCTTGAAAATAATATTTTTATTGAATAGGAGAGATGGGAACTTCTTTTAGAAGAAAAAAGTCATTCGAAATTCGTATTTGAACTTGCTACATCAATATGGGGCCATCAAGGTTTAATGTTACGTGTGTTCGATCTCTCTCGTGTAAAAAATGCATCAATTCCAGGAATTCACTCTCCGCTCAAAAATTTTACTCCCGAAAAGTACAACGTTGTAAAACGTAAGACCTGAGTTTATTAAAATAATAAATAGTTTATTAAAATGCTAGCAAAACATATTTGAAACTAACTTTTATTTAGCTTAACAATAAATGTTGTATGATATTACAATATATTTTATCAAAAATTTTAAATTAAACTGAATATTATATTAATCTTTCTACTCTTTTTAAGAATGTTTTAAAGATCGATTGAAGAAAACTAAAATGAAAGCGACGGAGAGGAAGGCAAACTTAGGAAAAATGAACAGCTATATAAGTATAAAAAGAAGAGATATCATTGTACGTTACAAATTGAAAAATAATTTCACATATATCATTCTTATATTTACTTATTTTTTATATGTGTTTTTATTTGGTTCATTTATGAATATGTGGCACAGCATTTGTCGTTAAAACTTATCATTTCTTATTAAAGTTAAGTATATTTCATTACTGAAAAAAATTATTCTGTGTTAGCGACAACAACAACAAAAAATTAAAACTTGATATTTTATAACTAAAATCTGTTTTTTTTAAACTTACAAATTTTGTTACAAAAAAACTTACTATATTATAAAAAATAATACTTACAAAAAAAACCATGTAAAAAAATAAAAATTTTAAGATTTGTAAGAAAGTGAAATCTTAAGACTGAGAAACATAAGTATTGTTAGATTCGTTAAAATAATAGATGTATGTAAGATTATTTCAAATAAAAAAATATTTCCTTTATAAGAATACGTTTCTATTTCATTCATATATTTCCAAATGTACATCAACCTTCTTGACAGGTAAACAGAATTAGATTCATTTGCAAAAAAATATATGTAAATGAAAATGCATTTGAAAAATCACATGAGAACTCATATAAGAATTCACATGAGAACTCATATAAGAATTCATATGAGAACTCATATAAGAATTCATATGATAAATCATAAGAGTGCTCACGCCAATTTCGCATATGACAACTCATATGAGCTCTCGTGTCAGTTCTCATATGATTTCTCGTATAAGTTCTCATGTAAATTTGTATGTGAGTTCTCATGTGATATTTTTTAATAGGGTTACTGTAGATAGTACCGTTAAATTAGTGTCTCGTGTTAAATCTAATATTGCAAATGGTGAAGTAAAGTATTTTGTGCACAATGGTGAAATGTTTGATATTTTGAAAAAAGCGCACATTGACACTGGTCATGGAGGATTTCATAAGATGACTAAAAATTTGAATGAAAAATATTGTAATGTCAGCAGAAATGTAATTTTATTATTTATAAAAAACTGTGAAAGTTGCACGAAGAAAAAAGCACACCCCAAAAAAGGAGTCGTAGTGAAGCCTATCATATCCAAAGATGTTTATGCGCGCGCCCAAGTAGACCTGATTGACCTGCAATCCTGCAAAGATGGTAATTACAAGTTCATTATGAACTATCAAGACCATTTAACGAAGTACTCTGTTCTTCGTGCACTGAGGACAAAAACTGCGGCAGAGGTAGCATTCAATTTGATAGACATTTTTTCATTATTTGGTGCGCCTACGATCCTTCAAAGTGACAACGGAAGAGAATGTATTATTATTATTAATGTATTTAAAATTATTTAACAATATTTTGGAATATTTTCGATCATAAAATAATTAATTTAGTAATATTAAATAACTTTTTAATAAAATAAAATCGAATTTAAAATTTAACAAGTAAATAATGTTTAGTGTTTTAGCTAAACCCGTATTAAGTAAGTTTTTATCAAAGTATAATAAATAGCTAATTTTCGTATTCTTTTCATACTTTTTCTAATTTTAGGATGTATATTAACCTGTTTATATCATGTACAAACGTAAAAAAAACTATTATTATGTTACAGACATCTTGTAGTACTATATGAAACAAAATTCAGAAGACAGTTCAAATGCAGAAGAAGATGACAGTGAAAAAAGTAATAAGAAGACATAAAGACGAAATAACTGAGCAAATAGTGTTTACATTTCTTTCGAAAGGATTTAACGATCTGCGTGACGAGAATAATCGAGACAAGTAACGAACGAAAAATAGAATAGAATATCACAAGAAAAAAAAGAAGAGAAAAAACAGAAGGAAAAAGAAATGGATAACGAAAGTGCATAAACAAATTGATTTTTAAAAAACTAGTATTTTAATTTATTTAATAAATGTTTAATTGACAATCTCTGTAATCATTATTTAGCAACCTAAATAATTCGAAAATACAGCAAAAATACAATTTTTTATATGAATTTGAAAGATCTCAGCATTTAAACTCGTATTCAGGCACATTCAGCAGCACAATCGTTGAATCACGTTTCTTTGATCTTGCGTATTAAAACATCAGCATTAGATTTTCAATCCATCTCAACATATTGAAATTATTCGAAAGGGACCTTCTTCATTTTGTGATGCCGCACCAATTTATTGATATCAAAAAATATATTATGAAAAATGTAAAAAAAAAGTCTGTAATTCACTTAATACAATAGATCTTTGTCTGTAATTTACTTAATTCTAATGATCTTTACCAATTTCAATTTTATAACAGTACGCACCTCGCGAGTCAGCAGTCCGCAAAAAATTAGCCCACAGAACGCACAAAATTAATTCGCAAACTGAAAATTACTAGCACCCGCCACCCGCAAAATAAAAGTTACTAGAACTTCAGACTGCAACCTCAGACCGCAAATGGGGGCGGATAGCATTTGCCCCCCCGGCCCCTCTATGATATATTTGGTATACCTATAATACTATTCAAATGATAGCGGTAAAAGGGTAATCCTCTCTTACCGGCATCGTATTCCTTTTTAATAAAAGCTTCAATATACAAAATGCTGTGGCGACACTATACGTCCAACCTATAGTATACCTAATCACACCTATCTTATATTGGCAAATGATGTTGATTACGCCGCCATATCTTTAAACAAAAGAAACACACCTACCTTATACCAACTCATCTCAGATTAGGATTTTAAAGGACAAGCTTAGTACAAGTTGTTTTCCTGATTTTTTTAACAATGGATACTGTACCGAAAGATTTGAGAAATTTGAGAGCCTGTTTAGTCTGCTCTTTAATTAAGGTTAGTTCTAATTCATTTTTCACAACTTTACTGTAGTGAAATTCATCTTAATAACCTCGAAAATTTGTAAACAAAGCTGAAAACTGGATACTTTTCAAAACAATAATTTGAGAATATTCACTCTGACATATTCTTAAGATTATTATTTTTTTTTTTCAAACACAAATTTTCTATTTTTTACAGACATTCGATCAGTTTGAACTTGACGGCTGTGACAACTGTGACGATTTTCTTAGGATGAAAAACAACAAGGACAATGTTTTCGACTGTACGAGTTCTAATTTTGATGGGTAAGTTACACATTTACATATTATTTGTAAAATTTAAAAACTAAAATATACTTCATATACATTTCTTAAATTTTACAGAATGATATCAGCAATGTGTCCAGATGACAGCTGGGTTTGCAAATGGCAAAGAATAAGTGAGTCAAACACACCTTTTACAAATGAATTAATATCTAAAATAAAATAAATAACATTCATTTACATTTCTTTTATTTTAGACCGCTTTTGTAAAGGAGTTTACGCGATTTCCGTGTCAGGTAGACTTCCAGCCGGAGTTATACGAGAAATGAAAAGTCGAGGCATTGTTTACAGACCCAGAGACACGAGCCAACGATAAAACAATTGTTATAAATTATTTAACAAGTACACAAATACTTTTTTTCTCACAAAATTAACATATTTAAGGTGATTTGTCAGTCACATAAGAGACAGAACTATTGGAGTTTGCATATGAGTGAGAAAGACACCCTGAAATCTACTGACATCACCTTAAATGACTATATTTAGTCAATTAATTATATTATAAAAATTTAAGTTCAACAATGTAAAACACATTGTGTATGTAAATACTTTTCATGTCATAAAATAAGTTTATTAATAAAAAAAATTTCATAAAAAAATTAATATTCTTAAGATTATCTGCAAACGATAATTTGTTTTGGCTTTCACCCACCAGAGGTCGCTGCATGTCGAGTCAGACTTTCCATCTATATACTGTGACGTCACAGCATACATACCGTAAAGTAAATCAACTTTGACGTTTGAGGATATTTGGTAAAAAATAAAACTACGGATTTTAATTCGATGTTGTAATTACAGCATAAGTTGTTTTCAATTTAATTGTAAGTCGAACGATGGGATCTTTAACCAGCAGGCAAAATGCTAGTGTGGAAGAACTTGACATTGCTTCAACCCATGCATACAAATATCCACCACGATCTGGTAAAACAAATGTCCATTGTTTATCAATCTTTTTTTTTCTTCAACACTCGATCCTCTTTGTAATTTGAGAAGTTCGATTCTATTTTTAGATTCTGCTTGTTTACTAACCACAGACAAAAGTAATCTTACAGTTTTCCTTTTTTTTTATTTATTTATTTCTGATAATTATTATTATTATTTATTTCTGATAGTGTAAATTTATACTGATTAAAGAGGAATTGTCATGTTAATTTCTAATTGATAAATTTGTTGTGATAATATTTCAACACAAAAATTTTGAGAAATACTTTTTTATTTCAGGCAACTACTTTGGTACTCATTTTATTATGGGTGGCGAGAGATTCGACACACCTCAGCCAGAAGCATATCTTTTTGGAGAAAATGCAGACTTAAATTTTTTAGGAAGTAGGCCCACGCCTGTAAGTGTTTTTAAAAATAAATTTTACTCCAATTTGATTACAAAATTATAAAATGAATAGAAAAAAGTTTAATTTCTTGTTTAGTTTCCATATCCTCCACCGCAACCAAACGACCCAACAAAAACACTTAAAAGCTTAGTCAATATAAGAAAAGAATCGCTGAGACTGGTGCGCGCGTCCCAAACGTCGTATATGAAAAATTATGCTGATGGCATCGACAGTATCGACAAAAAGCCAATGAATTTTAACGTGGAATTCATTTTTGACTGTGATTGCAAGTGCGCTATTACAATATATTATTTTTGTACAGAAGAGGTCACATCCAAAGGTGTAACGTAAGTCAAATTTTTACTTTTAATAAAATTTAATGTGTAAAACAAGAAAAGTCATTTACAATTGTAAATAAAATATACATATTTTTTCTAAAAATAGGTATGTTCCAAGAGATGCTTCGATGACTTCAGAAACTTATCATTATAAAAAGGGAGCTAATAGACTTTTTTCACAAACTTCTCATGTTTTTGATCCTAGTTTGTATTCAGAGGAGGAGTTAATCTATAACACAGATCGTGAAGTAAGGGAAATTGAATTTTTACATTTAAAATATTATTTCAAATCTTTTCTAAAAAATATGTTGATTTTTTTTTTTAGATAATTCCTCTTGCTATACACTGCGTGGCAGAAGAGGGTTCTGACGATCCAAAACAATCTCACACAACCATTGCTGTTATAGAAAAACACTCGGATGGTTCTTATGTCTTAAAAGCGCTCAAACAAAAACTTTTTGTTGATGGTCTTTGTTATTTATTACAAGAAATTTATGGTATTGAAAACAAAAATACAGAAAACGGCAAGGTACGTTCATTTTTATTTTAAATGCCACAATTTTGTACCATTTTTTGTGTTAATTTCTAGTTTTGCTTCGTAGTTAAAAGATTTTTATTCTAAAAAGAGGCTATATTTTGTCATCATTAACTAAAAACTCATTACATGCATTAATTATTATTTATATTAATAAATAAAAGTGGAGCAAAGTTGCAATGATTTTCAACATTCTGTAAATTACATTTAAGTTTCTCATTATTGCGACAAATTTAATAAAAAAATTTAACTTTCATCTTATAATCACAAGTAATATTTATGAATACATATGCAAGAAGTCTGGGAAGTTTTTTTAAAATATTTTCTCTGAAACATTCTTTATTCAAAACAAATTGGCAATTCACCTACAATTCAATTATTTTATTCAATTTTAGTAAACTTAAAATTGATAAATTTTTAATTTATGATTAAGTTAAATCCTGAATAGTAAAGATTTTTTACATTTTTTTATTCTTATTAACTCAGAAAGTAAATAAAATTTACTTATAAAATCAGAGTTAATTTTTTTTTATTTTGAAGTTTTAACTTTTTTTTAAATAACGATAGATAAATATGCAAATGTTTTTCAGCAGCAAGGCAACGACGAGGACACAGAGGACAACGGATCCGAATGTGTGATCTGCATGTGCGAAGTGCGAGACACTCTGATATTACCCTGCAGACATTTATGTTTGTGCAATGGCTGTGCTGACTCGTTACGCTATCAAGCAAGCAACTGTCCAATTTGTCGAGCACCTTTCAGAGCTTTGCTGCAAATTAAAGCCCTTCAAAAAGCTACTGGCAATATTACAGTTAACCCACCTTTAACCGAGGTAAAATTTTTAAATAAAATATATGTATAAATTAGATGTGAATAAAATGTATAAAACTACGCTACTAGAGACGCTTGTAAATGTGAAAAAAAATTATTTTCATTTTGAATTATATTGGTCATTTTTGCAGATAATTGCTAATATTTATTTTATTAGAAAGATTAAAATTGTAGCTTTCAAATCCACTAGTAAGAAAAATAATTATATTAATCATCAATTGTATAAAAGGGTTTTGTGGAAACTGTCACAGTTTCAGATTTATGCGAAATCGAAAATGAACATATTTATTTCACAAAAGTTTCGAAAAACTTATTAGATTTCATTAATTTCTACTTTTTTTCTAACATTAATCTTCTTTAGTATAATTGGTGATTTTTGACTAAATAAAAAACTATATTTAACCCTTTGCTAATTTTTTTAATTCATCATATAATATTTGGTATGTATACAATACGCTTAAAGCTGATGAAATTCCGCGCATTTTGAAAAAAGTTTCGATGATTATTAAAGAAGATATGGCCATTTGAAATTTTCTTTCCAAGATTGATTTTTTTTATTTTGAAATGTCACAACCACTAAAATCCAGCAAATTACATTTCTCACTAGTGGATTTTTAAAGCTTAAATTTTAATCTTTCGAACAAAAAAAATCATTAGCAATTAATTGCAAAAATGACCAAAATAATTCAAAATGAAAATGATTTTTTTACATTTTCAGGCGCGCCCAAACTTTATGTAAATATTGTTTCTTATTTATAATTTTTTAAACAGGGAAGCTGTGAAAATATCCCAGCAGGTTACGAAGCAGTTTCTCTAATAGAAGCTTTAAACGGACCATACGTGCCTAGAGCGATAGTTAATCCTCCCGAATCCCCCGACACTCCGGACACCAACACGGCCACCGCT
>JABFPM010001065.1:0-22725 GCA_022817325.1 Idris sp. 1 HC-2018 | reverse complement strand
AGTTATTCACATTAATATACTAACCTTAGAATAAACAAAACCACTGTAAAATAAGGGGAAATTCTCGTTTCATCCTTGAATGAGTACTTTCCAAGGCCCCCTTCATTTTCGATAAATTCAAAAAAAAATTTACCGATGTGTTTCGTATAAGAAGACGAATAAGAAAAACAGTCCCGCAAAAATTTGTAAACGTAATTTCTCCCCGTGCTTTCTTCTGAAAAATAAAACATTCTTTTACATATATTATTGCAATTATACGAAGTTGCTATTTTATGTTTAGTAATAATTGATCGAAGAGAAAAAAAGAATGAAAAAGAGTGTGCAAATTTGCTCTTCAAAAGTTATACAAAAAAATTACCAACTTTTTCTTCGTGAATCTAATAAAAACATTAATTTACTTTTTAAATTACTGAATTTCGTAAATTATTTCTGTTTTTTTTTTATTAATGTATAAACCTTACTACATAAAATGTCAAATAAACTAAATTGGTGATTTTTTTAAATATTTACCTGACCCGTTGCCATGGTTCATCAACACATAGTTGCGCAAGTTGATAAACTTATCCGGGTTTCTTTCGAAGTATAACGAATAATTCATTATTAATTGCGTTTTAAAAAAATCTTCAGATCTTTTGTTTTTTTTGTCATCAACAGCCTAATCAAACACCAGTTCTAACAGGTATTACTGGCGACGCTCACCTTTTAAAATAAATATTACCAGAAATCTAGTTTCTTTTATTTTTAGATTTTTTTTTAATTCAGAGTTAAATAAAAAAACTAGCTGATTATAAACTTGATTATAAGAATTCAATAAATGAAAAAGAGACTGTTTATAAAATTTGAAAATAATGCTGTTTCCTCTTTGATACTTTTTTTTATATTAATGACTATATTTTAAAATTCAAATATAATTTTTCTTTTTGATCGAATTATCTACACCGATAAAAATGAGACTCAAAAAAAGCGTCCCTTCACGTTGCGAAAATAGCAAGGCAGTTGAATTAATGAAAAAGTTAGTTTCTATTTCAAAAATTGCACGGCTCAAAAGCGAAATCAGCACTAAGACTTCCAAAAATCGCTCGCCGTGCTAGTCAACTTAGTAAGCCGTTGGTGCGTTTTTTGTAGCACAATTTGCCGTGCTAATTTCGCTTTTGAGCCGTGCAATTTTCGTAATTTATTTTGTTCCGAAAATTGCAAGTTAAAAATCTTGCGAAAATTACTTCTTATTTCTATTTGTGTATAGCAGTCGTGTTTATGTTTACAAAGGTAAAAATGTTTCAGGTTTCTTACGGATTTGTGAAAAAAAATTTAAACGCATATTTATACTTTGCTAAAATTTCTCACAAATCTGTCCTTTAAATGAATTTGTATGTTTTTTTATTTTAACAAAAAAAAAAAAAAAAAAATTGAGAGATTATAAATAAATAAAATACAAATTATATGTCTATTTTATATTAAAGAAGATTAAAAGAAAATGCAGATTTTAGGCCAGCTTTTTAGAGTTCAAACTTCTAGAATTGTTTCGCACGACAACAAAATAAAAAAAAAGATTAATAAACCACTTGAATAGTCTCAGAAAAAAAATGTTTGAATGCAATGCCGGTCTATAGTTAGTTAAAAGCGTAATAATGCATCGGTTATTCGAGAGATGGGTGCGGCGAGATTTGCTTAATTAAAACGGAACTCGGTAACACATCACGTCCCTTCGACGCTTCACAGAGCATTTCGAATGAGTTTTAGCAAAGTTTACCCACAAATAAATGCGCCCAACTGTAAACTCTACTCTGATTGGCGTTTAATTTTTTATTTGTTCCGTTTCTTGCTCTTTTCCGATATATTTACTTATGCTTCAATGACTAACTTTGCGGTGGACAATATGATTTGAAAAATGACGGCTACGCTATTAGCCAATTAGAGCTATTTTCAAGATCGGGCAGTCACCTCACACGAGAAGCACACGCTCAACACAGTATAATTTTAGCAAACTCTCTATTAAGATAGTGAAATACCAAACTAATATAACTCGCCATAACAAAATCAGTCTATTTTTTAAACAAATTAATTTTGACTTTTGGATCTTGAATATTTTCGTCCCATACTATTTTTATTCTTAAAATAAATTATTTAATGTATATTAAAAGATTCTCAGTTTTCTCCATTAATATGTTTAGGTTGATTTTGTTTATTTTTTTTTATAACAAATTCATTATGTTACATTATATTTAAGAGTTATTGTAGAATGTTTAGAAGAACCCCGTTAATGTATGTTGACAGTAACATATCAGATTTTAAGTAAGAGTATAGTTAGAAAAGTTGTAATCGGATGCTGAGTGTTATATGCAGAAGCTCTGTGTCTGAAACCTTTGAATTGAAAACGAAGAAGTTACATACCCATCTTCCATTTACTGAAGAACGATGCACCAAGATATCTCGACAACACTATATCGCACTTACAAAACGTCTCATTGTTTTATACTGATGTTATAAGTGCTTAATTGTATCAGCAGAAATCTTTTAGTTTTTCTATAAAAAGGAAAAGAAATTATAAATGTTAAATTTATAAAACTTAATATCTGATTGTCAACTAGAATTAAGGCTAAATTGAGTTTTAAAAATTAAATACTAACATCGTCCTAATACTGTTGCTTTATTTTATAATATTTTATGTTAATTAAGAAGTTTACACTTTTTTTAATTAGAAAGTAAATTTTTTAAAATTTGAATCGACCATTGAAAGTATTCTATTGGTTTTGAAGAACAAGAAGAAAGAGTTAAACCAATTACTTTTTTGGATTAAAAAATTGACCTAAGTTAGGATATTTAGTAATTTTTTACTTTTGAAGCGCCATTTTGTTTACATATCAAATTTTCAAACCGCGTACATTTTACGTAAATAAAGTGTCAACATTTTATATACGTTTAGTTGAAAAAAAATAATAATTTTCAGTTCGGAATCTGATAAAGGTCACTTCAATCTATAAGATAATGTAGTTCATATTGAAATTTCCGTTTGATATGTCAGTAAAATTCGAACTCAAAGTTGAACAAAAAATAAAATTAGCTCAGGCGTTAATGGATTAAAACAACTCTAGTAGCAAAAATGTTAATGTTTCATCAAAATTTATTAATGGTATTTTCATATTTCTATTATTTTAATATTCGCTTAATATTTTACTGATATTAAAAAGTTCTTATTTTTTTGTAGGGACATTCAATTCAGTACTGAACTAATAAATTATTTAAATCTAATTTCAATATAATCGTCGCCTTCAAATCAACACCCATTCAAACTAATATCTGATAACTACAGAAAAGAATTTCCTCAGAGATACAGTATAATACAGATTTTAACTGAATAAAAAAAGAATGATATTAAGATACCAGGCGTCTTAATTTAAGACATTGAGCTTAATTTCAGCTTTTACAAATCCGTTCTGGCAGTGTTCCAAAATAATGAATACAAAATAACAGACAAATAAAATACAATGTTTGTTTTAATTCAAGGAAAACGACTAGAAAAAAACTTGAGTCTAATGACATTAATGAAATTTTCAGGGTCGAATGATAAATGGTGGCAACCAGCGGGATGGTGTATGAGGAGATTGTGGGAGTAAGGGGTAGCTGACCTCAGCCCCCTCGTACGCTATTGATGCGCGAAATAATGCCCCACAACCTAAACGACACTTCCGCCAGTTCCGCCAATTCGGGACCCAATCATCGGGCGTATCCTCCGCCTCCTTCGCAGACGAGTCACGTCAGTGCAGATGCATTCCTACCAGAGGTAATAATCTTTTATTTTTCTTTCTGTTTTCTTCCTGATTCTAATTTAATACTTCCTTTTTCATCGTGATTTTCAAACTCTTTGATTAAACGTACAATTTTTCATGTTCAAATAGAAAGAACCCGTGGAGTTCGACACGTCGCATCTCCGAGGGGCCCCATCAGAGGTGGAGTCACTGGTACTCAACATCAAGGAAGTTGCACAGCAGTTCCTTTACCACTGGCGGACCTTCCCCATCATTTTGCCGCCTCCTCTGGCAGCCAGCAAGGATGGCGAGGGCACCCTAGCCAGACGCAAGTACCATCTCAAGGACCTCTTCATCGCACCCAGTTTCGACGAGCTGGATGCCGTTGCAGTTGACGTCAGAGGCGAGCCCACCAGACTCACAAGCAAACAGCTTGAAAGCATTCGAGAGAGAGGGTAGGAGCTGCCAAAAATCATCACATTTTAGACATCATTTTTTGCATTAACGAGAACCCCATTTTTGATCATCTAGCTTGCTTAACATTATATTAGTCACTGTCATAGTCGCTCCCTTAGACTAGCATAACTCATCATAATTTTGACCTAGACTTAGTCTTAAGAAACTTAAGTGGGATCTGAAAAAAAAGAAGAACAAAAAATAAATGAATTTAAATTGTGGTTTTTTAATCATTTTTGCAAAGCCTGCACAAGGATAAGTATGGAAAACCAAAGAAGCTGAATTTCGATCAATTGGAGAGCATCAAGAGTTGTGGGTACGTTTGTAGAAGGCATTTTCCCACGTATCACATTATTCTTTGAGAAATAAAAAACAAGCCTCTTTGTTCAATTGGGAAAGAAATATATATACATATCGATTTTTGGCACTACTTAACAATGAAATTATTTCACGGCGTTTTGTCTTTACATTTTTATAAAATTAACGAGCACGCTTAATTTTGACACATCAATATTTTTATATTTCACATCACTGAATTTAATACATTCTATTTCTATTTGCTCTTGTAGTTTTGTAAGCAAATTTAGCTGTAGTTTATAGACTTTTGTACTTGAAATAGTTATTCATAATTAAAAATTTACATAAAACTTACAATATATTGACTATACTTATGTGTGTGTATTCTTATGTTATAAATGAGGTACTGAGAAAATTAATTTAAATGTCACTATAACTATAACTTACAGTTTTAAATTTTATTTGATTTACTAACAATATTTTTAAAGGTTGAAAACAATAAAGCAATTAATTTTAATATATCGTGTGAAAGTGAAATTTGCTCTGAAACACGCATAGCTTAGTACTGGATTGTTAATTTAAATAAATTAACACTAACTAAACCATTTTACAGGGAATTTGAAGTGGAATCAATTAACTTTCCTGGACAAAGCCACAGATGGCGTTTGAGTGCTTTATTGCAGCGAGGAAGAGACAGACGAAGAGAGACCCTCCTCAAGGATCTAGCATTAGCAGCACGTTTTATTGTTGTAACGGCAAGAGGCAGACTGTTGTCGCATTGTTTTAGCGTTTCACAATCACTGAAATCTTTTTTAACAGGACTTTTAAGGCTTTTAGGTAATTAACTCATAATTGAATTTTTTTCAATTCATTCCCTACATAAATTAAATTAAAAATGCTTTTTTTTACATTTTTAGACATCATCATCGGTATTCCATCATTACAAGCTCAAAATTTGGATGCAAAGATAAAAGAAGAACGATGCCGGTATCTCGTAGCTGAATTAGTTTGCAGGGTACATATAGAATGCAATACTTTACACGAAACATTTATTATTAAGAATCTTAAGTCAGATTTTTTTGGTTTAGAGAAAACCTTTAGAAACTCTTGTTTACATTATATAATGTAAAAAAATGTATTTAACTTAAACAAATAAATGAAGCTTAAGGTGGATAAATAAAAATTTAATTTCATGTACTGATAAAATATCTTAGTTTTTAAAGATTTTCTATAAAAAATGGTAAAGTCGTTATGTACACTCTTTAATTGTATTATGAGGATTGAGTTTGAGATTATTAATGAAAGATATCGTTGTGGCATTTAATGAACAAGATTTTTATGTAATTATTAGAAAAAGATAAAAAATATTAAACGTACTTAGATCTCTTTTAACAATCAAATGAATGAAAAATCGAGTTAAGCATACTTTAATAAGATTAAAATGACTTTTCACTTATCCACTTTGTGAGTTTTCTTTCAGAAATGTCAGAAATGCATGTGACTCAAAAATTAATGACTAGGTCGCTTTTAACGATAAAATCAAATGTACAAAAAATTGACATGAAAATGTTGTTTCAGTCCGAATATGAAGATTCTCTGGAACTGCTCTGCGGATTTGTCCGCAAGCAACTTCGCAGAGCTGCGATGGAAAAGTTCGAGGTGGAGCGCGAGTCGTCTCAACTTTTGCCCGTGCCAGTGCCGTTTGTTTTTGGCACCCCAGGTAGCGCAGCGGTCGATCTCAGACTGTTCAACAAGGAGACCATCAAAAAGGCATTCCCCACGCTGGTGGACATTTTGGAAAAAGAATCGAGAGGCTGGTTCTTGCATTTTCGCGAAAGGTTTATTTCCGAGCTTAGGGCGCAGAAAAAAAGTGACGAGGAAATTGAAAAGGTACTTTCGACTATCCAACAAACTGAGCAAATTTGATTTTTAATTCTGACTCCTTTTTTGCAGGAGGTAAACGAAGCCGTAATGCAAGAATACTTGCAGCGTGTCTACACCAGCATTATGTCGCACCCAAACATAGCCGCACTCGGCGACGGTATCAATCGTCTCCTGGTGCAGCAGGCTCAATCTGTCGTTCTCATGCACCGGGCTGTGGAGAATGTTCAACGAAGACTGACCGCTACCAAAGAATCGTTACGCTCTCAGATCGAACACGAACACCCGGTGCTCTCCCGGATTGGGCCCTGGATGCGCGACAGGATGTACGAGGCGGAAGCAAACTTCATTGAGGAGTGCAAGTGGAGCGCCCACGAGGAAGCCCTGTCGCTTTGCAGCAATCAAAATTTACAACAAACTGTTTACTTCCTCAATCGGGATTTGACCTTTATGAGAGAAGTGTGTATTTTTTAATCTTGTTTCTTTTTCTTTTTAACCCTACCCATTGAACCAATCCTGGACATCCGGATCTTCCCAATCACGCGGAGATCGGTAAATTGATTAAATCTGGACCTATAATGGAACTGGGTTGTGAACAAAATGTTTAGATTTGATCCAGATTTGCGATAGTCAATATCTTTTATTAAAGGTGCAGAAAAGCACTTCATTTGGGAACTAAAAATGTGTATATCTGGGTCTATAATGCGGAGAAAATCTGGACTTTAGATTTGCCCCAGTCTAGATCACATCTGGAGTTACTTTCTCCAATCTACACAAAGGATCAACTTAAATTTTGTTTATATGACCTTATTGTCAAAGAGTTCGTATCCGTGATGATTAAATTCGTGTTTGTGATAACGAAACTGCAACAGTTATCGAGTTCGATCCCTGGTATAGCTATTTTTTGCTTGACTTAAAAATATATCAAGGTCTTTAGGATAGATTTGGCCAAAAATGGAGATTTGTAAAAACACATTTGAATGGAGTTAGAATCAGTCTGGAATGGGAATTAAAAATTTCATAATCGAGCACAAAGATTGTAGAGCCATACTAGGTTCAGATTTAACCAATGTGGTTCAATGAATATAATACAATCTATTTTGTTGAAGCAAAGATGCAACCAATCCCAGTGAAATTTAGCAACATGTGACAGTTTCTACAGTAATTTGTGTTCCCTTTACCACAAGTATAGATACATTTATAATGCAAATTTCTAAGTTTAAATATTAAGGGCCTAATTGCAAGTGATTTAATTTAAACTTAAAAAGCTGCCACGAGTATTAAAGTCCTATAAATGTTTCTTAAAAAGAATAGTGTAAAATATCCATACACATTTTTTCGGATTTTTTAATAAGTGATTAAGGATTGAATAAAAAGTCTCCAACGGCGTAATAAAAAATATCAATGTATTCTAGGGTTAATATAACGTTTTTTAGTTTACTAATTTATTTTATTATTTAGCGTGAACCAGTTTTGCTGAAAGAACTGAGAAAAGTAAAAACCCCGACCAGAAGCTTCCAGTGGCCGACTCAGATATGGTTCCCACGTAACTGGATAGTTCGGCGCAGTTTTCAAGGACAATCCGAAATCATACCTACGGTTTTGAGTAACACACCAACATCAATCACAACACCACGAGCCGATCCCAGTCAGCCGGTATTTCTTGTTGAACGTGAAATAGTTCACACGACAACCACTAGGTAATTAATTAATAAGTACACTTTATAATAACGGATAATAATTTTGTAATAAAAATATATTTAAGTTGTTTTTTTTGGAAGGAATAATAAATTTAGATGAATTCGCAGATGGCCAATGTGGCGATGGATAAACTACGTTGCGCGAACCTGGTGTTGGACTTGGAACGCCATGTTTCTACTTGGAATTGCTGTACCCTGGTGCAGCCCGGTCTCACTTCGCGCTTTAATTTTAATGCAACCGTTTACCCCAGATTTGGAATTGAGTCAGCTTAATGGAACACTGTTTCCGCGCAAATCCACCCAGACACCGACCCTGTATTCGCGGTTAACGACTCTCTGGAGACACATTAGCAAAAGTCGTACGCACTTCGAAACGGAACCTGACACAGGTTTGATAATAATTAATTATAAAACCTTTTTTTCAAACTTGTTGTGATTTTATCATAAAATTATACATTTGTTGCAGGATTTATTGGAAAAGGAATGACGAGGCATATTAATAGACTATGGAACTACGGAGTCAAGGGGTTTTTGGGAACTATTATCATTTTGTTTATTTTTCCAATCATCTGTCTGGTTGTCAGCTTGAGTTCTCTATTTTTCGCAATCACTGCTTTCTTATGGTTGGTATTTTGTGTTAATTGTTCTTTTCATTAATAAATAATTTTTGACAAAATTCATACCTTAACAAGAAATAGTTGAACAATAATTTAAAAAGAAAATTTTGTTATGGATTTTGTTTGCAGGATGCCAGTAATTACTTTGGCCTTGCATGGTTTTATGGCTCTGTGCATGGACTTGGACAGACCTGAACGAGATAGAAATCGATACTTGGTTATAGCAGAAGCCCTTGTATGGAACATTGCAATACAAGGATGTTTGCAGCCATTAGCAGCTCTGTTTGTTGCGCTGTTAATATGTCCTGCCATTTCTTTCGTTATTCTCACTGGTACAATTTTTTATTCCAACTTATATTTAAAACAAAATGCATGCTATCTTATTGCTATAATTACATGTAATGTTATTGTCAATAAAACGTAAAAATAATTTTTTAGTGGCAATACTGAGATACTGGACTCGAGTATTTTGGGACACCGCAATGTTTCATTTGGTAATTAAAAGCAGAGGACGCATTCCAGCAAGCGACAGTTTTGTTGTAAAAAGAATCGCTGGACCAGGATTGGCTTCTAATTACTTCTTTCAAGTAATTAGCTTTTATATGAGTTTTTATATTAGCTTGATTTTTGTCTCCTCAATAGTTATAATTAAATTAATTTTCGATCTTAATAGATTCTAAAATGCTTTTATTGAATTTGTCAGAAGGTATACATTGTTTCGGTGCTATATAAGCAGTGTAACTCAAACTTGATCCGATTTCCGCTACAATGTGATACCGCAAGGGCAACTTTTGCGGGAAACTTTGGGGTAACTTTCAGATACCCCAAAAAATGAATAAAAAAATTTGTTTGTACTAAAAAAAAATCCCCAAAACAAACTTAGTTTTTTTCAGTTTTTAAAAATTTCTTGAGTTAACGCTGAGTTTCCTTAGAGTGTCTCCCCAAGTTTCCCGCATAAATTGCCCCTGCGGTATCACATTGTAGCGGAAATCGGGTCACGTTTGAGTTACGCACAAATTACGTTTGAGTCACTCATGAGTGAAGTATGAGTTAACCTTTAGGTAACTTGACGGAATTCAATGTTGACTGGGAAATGTCAGATATGTTGAGAATGGTGTGTAGGCGGTCCGAATATAGAGATTTTTGTACATAAAAAATGAGTAATTTCGATCACCCCTCAGTGTATATGCGTTAACACTTTGTGTATGAACTTGTAACTTAATTTTTATAACAATGAGATCAATTAAAATATCTGATTTCACGGGTCAATTAAAAATGGGATATCTCGGCGACAAAAAATCATATCAAGCTTTTTTTGTAAATGCTTATAATATTTTTTTATAAAATACTACTTGAGGGGCGTGTTAATAAGGGTGGGGGAAGTTAATTTCAATATCGGTTCAGCTTCTTCAAACTGGATATGTATGTGACTATCATGCTGAATTGTGGATTTTTTTTAGATTTCTCTAAAAAAGTTATAGCGGTTTTAAAATAAAACAATTTTTAATAAATATTCCAATAATTCATGGCGGGTAGTGTAAATGATTCGCGATGTTACTACTCGAATAATTACTCAATTAATGATTACTTCAGTAATTAATTACTTAAGTAATGATTACTTAAGTAATTATTACTTAAGTAATAATTATTTAAATAATTGTATTTAACTTTTATATTTTTTAAATAATTTTAGTAATTATAATTACTAATTAGCCCAACCCTGTTTCAAGTCAACAAATATTAATACATGTAATAGTACGAATCGTTAAATTGTATTACAATATTCTCTCTACTTATTATATTTAGAAATGCCTTTTTTAGTTTTATTACAAAAAACATGTTCGAAATTTCTTGGAAATATGAAATCGCATTTTTGTTACATTTTAAATTATTAATTTGTTAATTTAGAGAACTTTGTGTCGTTTGAATGTGTAACTTCTCAGATAAACACAATTGTAAAAAAAATTATTTTTCGTCAAAGATTTTAAATTATTTCCTATTATTTAAATTAAAATTTCTTGTACATTATTTCTTTTAGATACAACCAGAGCAAGCTTTAGCTGCACTTGAGGCCAAACTCGAGCTCGACGAGTTACTGGCATTTCAGGTGGAAATGGAACGTCTGATAACTCAGCCACAAAGAGATTTCACTCAGTTCATCGAGGCTTGCTTCGGTCCGTTCGCAGCTAGTCTCGCTAAAACAAAGGACCCGTACAAGTCATTGGAAAAAGAAGCACGCGATCTTGTCAGTGTTTTGCACGAAAAGCTGGATCGACGTAGAAAGGATCTGCAGACAGGCTTGAGTGTTGCTGTAAGAAGCAAAATAAAACTCACAGCTTATGATTTAAAGGTACCAAAGTAATTTTAAAAAAAGGAAATAAAAATCGCTATATTTATTTCCTTTTTTCCAGGTTGTAATTCAACATGGTGCAATGATGCTGGAACGTTTGTATCCCAACCACGTGCTGTCACGTCTGAGCATAAACGAAGAGGAATTTTGGGAGAACCGTAGTCTCGGTATCGGCGACTGGGCTGGACTCGCGGACATGATGTTCGCTGAAATATTCAATTTAAATTTCCTGCAACCGTTAGATGATTCCGACACTCGTTTCAAGCTGGAGCCACATCCCGGAGTGGACCTGTCTCGGTACACCGATATCATTCATAACACCGAATTGGGTAGCATCAATGGTCTGGATTTGCTTGGGGCTGTTTATGAACCCCGGGGTAATATCCAGGTACACAGTCCGTACTTGGAAGTCACGGCTTTCAATCCGCGTGCCAAACAGACCAACAGTAATCGGAATTCTGCTAAAAAGTGGTGAGCATTTGATAATAATAAAAAAGAGAAGAATTAAAAACAAAATTTGTTGTTTATTAACTCATTAATAAATTTCAGCGATACAAGCAAATGGTTTTCTCTGAAAGTAAACCACCGCTCTTTGTCAAGTCACGCAACGCCATCTGGCGACATCCGCTGGCAACCTTGGAAGCGACAAATGCGACCTTATAGTGCGGAAAAATTACTGATTCCTCTGCCGATTCCGCACCCAGTGCATATTGCCGTAACAATTCACAACCGTGACTCCGAGGACCCGATTACCCTCGACTCGGAGATTTGTCAGAATATTTTGTGGGCGATCGAGGAGTCGCCCGGAGAGATGGCGGTCGAGAGCATCAACCGATTTCGGAGCTGCGCTGACTCGAGCTTCGACTCGATGGCTTCACAGTCCTCAGTGTCCATCGAGACAGGACTGGATAAGCCTGCGGAAGCAAAAGCCTCAAACAACGAGGAAAAAGAGGGCGAGACCTATCATTGGACACTGTCAAACTGGGGAGGAGGAATGAGCAGACGGAGAAACGATTCGGGCTCGGTCAAGGTCGACCTGGCGTCTCCGGAAGATGTCACTCTGGACACAGACACTACCAGAGTTATGTATAGTACTTATGGTACGACAGTTTAAATGGACCATTTTTGGCATTTTTTTAAATTCTTTTTATGAAATTATCTGCAATTGTTTTCTATGAAAAAGCTGTCATTTAAGTTATTATGACAAATAACTTGGTTTTTTTTATAAAACTACTACTTCTGTGATTTTCATCAGTTATTTTTTTATTTGTTATTATTTTTTATGAAATTGCGTAATAAAAGAACACCACTGATGATCTGATACAAAGTTTTATAACATTGCGAATTTCTAATGTCAGTTAGAGAAGCGCAGGTTCAACATTTTTAATTATGTAAATACGTGACTTTACAGATATGCCTTTTATCAATTTCAAATAGTTATTTCAAATAGTCAATTACTTTTGAAAAACTTTGTTGTGTCGAAAATAAAGATTGGTATTGATGTTTAATTGAATCTTTTGATAATTTTGGCACAATGGAGACTGCATTTCTTTTTAGCATAAACAGTAAAAGAAGCTCAAATAATGTGCATTTTATAAAGCTTCTAGTATATACAGGAAGTTAAAAAAAACGATGATTTTTCAATATAATATAAATTTTAGAATAATGTAACTGATTATCAACTGTAGCTAATGGATTTTTAGATGATAAAATGATTTGCAAAGAAACTTTAAAAACATTTTGAAAATAATAAAAAAAAAACAATGTACAAATATTATATTATTAAAATTGTACAAAACGCATATTAGCATATCATCGAATTCTTATACGAATTTTCAAGTAAAGATTAAAGCTGAGTTCAATTTTTTTATTTTTTATAAAATGTGTTTCTACTTCTTATATTGTTTCATATAATTTAATCTATTAACTTAAGCTTTTTGGTAAAATTTTATGTGATTTTTTTTTTTTTTCATAAAACAACTTTGATTAACTTTGCTTACTTAAAATTTTCAAAATTTTATTAACAATGAAGTTTTTTTTATAAATTATAAAAATAATTTTAATAAAATTGAATCCATGACAAAAGAATGCATGTGATATCCATAAATGTTGACTTAGTATTTGCGATATAAATTAATTATAAGTTAATTCTTTGTAATTTTGTAAGAAAAAGCGGTTTGTAAACTTTTTAATATTTTAACAAAGATGTCTAAGCGAAATAAAATAAAAAGCATATAATTGTTCGGTGTTTGTAATATATCTTGCGATTTTAAAAATTATGTTGATTATGATAATAGAAAGATTTATAAAAAATAATTGTGCTAAAACAAGTATTTTATTTTTGCAGCTGGTGGACATTTTATTAGGGACATTTAAAATGTCTAAAAAATTTCTTCAATTCTTGTAGAATATAAACAATAAATGTATTAAAGTCAAGTCAATATAATGCAAAATGACTAAACATTTTATAACTTTGTACAAAAAAAGATCAAATGATGAACACATTAATTGCAATTTCTTTATTTTTTAACTATTCATTTTTTTACAATATTAAGATATATTATTTTGGTAAATATTCGGATAATTACAAATACACAAATTTGGGTAAAATTACATACAAAGGTCCTAAAAAAAAGAAATAAAATATGTTCTAAATAAAATAAAAAAAATTTAATAAATTTAAAACAAGATTCAATACACTTTAAAAATGAAATATTCATTAGAAATTTGTAAAGTCCCTTATATAATAACCGTTCATTGTAAAATAATTAAAAAATATGAATATATCAAGTGGACCTAATTATATCTAATTGAACTTGTATTTTAATTGGTAAGTGGTCGTAATTTAATAGAAATTCTAATGAAACAATACAACTTTTAATTCACCTAAGTTTCAAAATTATGATCAGTCCATCTTAAAAACTGTAATAAGTATATAAAAAAATATTTGCAAGAGCGGAATATGTATTAAATAATATATGAGTATTTAATTTCGAGGAAACTTATTTAACGTTAAAATGGAACTTTAATATAATATAAATAATATTTAAAAAAAGGTGAGGTCTAAATACAATTTTTATAATTATAAAACAATAAAAAAATTTGCGACAAATTGGTACTTCTTAATAATTTTTATTTCTATGTAAATTTTGATTTTGTATCAAAAAATAATTAAAGAATTATTGAATCTCAAATAACAGTATAAAAATGTTAATAAAAAGTATTTAAATTAATAATGTTAAAAAGCGTGAATATTTTATAGTATGAAAACTTAAGTATTTATCGATATTAATGTAGAAATTTAAAAAAAAAATAATAATAATTTCTTTGAAATTAAAAAATTGGATGAATTTTATCAAATGATGGAAAATGTTTTATTAAATAAATTCGACCTCATTAAATTTTGCGCTAATCTGTCCATCAAATGAACAGAATCCAATGTTATAATAACTATAGTAAAATATTCTATTTAGAATTAATGCAAAATACCAAATAAAAATTGAATAATATGCATCGAATATTAAAGTAAAAAAAAAATAATTAAACATAAATGATAAAAAATGATTATCTGATGCCAAGTGATAAATTAAATATTAGCAATAGACATAAATAGTCAAGAATCATTTTTATATATTATAAATATCTATTTGATTGCATAATTTTAAGTAATTCGCACGATTTTTCTAATTAAAATGCATGCTGTTGTGCTCTAATATTTTGTAAATCGAAATTCGGTTTATAATAATTATATAAAAAAGAGGCCTGAACTTTAAATTTAGTTCATTTTTTGCACTGAAAAAATTGTAAAATGAGAGTTCAAAGAATAAGAAAACAAAGGCTATTGAATATGTCCGATGATTCCCTCCAAAAGGTGGAAGTGAATCGCATTATCTTGCCAAATAGATATACTTTGTTAACCGAAAATAATTTTTTTATTAATTATAAAGTTTCTTATTAATAAAAACGCTATTGTTTAGCTTGAACAATTAATAAAAAATAAATTTAAAATCAAAACACAACAAATGAAAAAAATAATATTTTTATTTAAATTGAATGTCAAATTATTTTAATTTGTTAAAATGTTAAATTCGTTTTTCATTTTCCAGCTTTTGTTCAAGCTAAATAAAAAAAACTTTTTTATATTTTTTTAATTTCATACTTTTTAGTTTTCTGTAATTAAATATATACACAAAAAATACGAATGACATTCTAAAACTAGAAACAAAACTTATAATTAACTCGGATCTTTTGCATATTTTCATATAAGTTAGGTATGAAACATAAAAATTGTAGATTTTTTATTATTTATACCAAAAATTTTATTTAAATGATTTTTTTTTTAATTACAATTTTTTTAACAAATAATATTTTTACAAATGTATTTATCGGTTACAAGGATAAATCTTAATAAATATGAGACTTAGACTTTTGCGATCTGTCCAGAAATAAATCATATTGCGTGAAAAATAACGATAAAAAAGAGGTACAGGAAAGTAATCAAAATTCCATCTGCAGATTGTAACGAAAAGTTAGATGTCGTCCGAATCAATAACCAAAATGAATGTGTATTTAATATATATTGATTGATCTTCTGTAAATATATGGATTAATTCATTATGCGATGTGTTGGTAAAAAAACTTGCCTATAGTTTACTCAGATTTATTATTTCAAGTTGAAATAATAAGACAAATATTTGGAATTATTTTTCACATTTTGTCTTCGATTTAACGCGGCCTTTCATAGTGAAAAGCGTTTATTGTAAATATGTGCAGCAACAGAAATGTTTCTCAAAATGCATTGCAAATTTGCAATTCATTAGTAAATAATTATTCTAATTGATAATTAAATTCAGGTTTTAGATATTTGATAATTATTGTTTAACAATAACGTACTGCTTGAACACATTTCGTTCGCTTTTCCTGTCAGCGTGATTGTATTTTGATCAATTTTGTATTACTTATACGATAATTCGTCAAAGATTCATTATTAGATTAATTAAGTTTTATACATATTAAATGTGAATAAATATATATATATATATATATATATAAATTTTGTTTCATTTTTATTTCACCTTAAAGTTTTTCATTTAACATTTTACTTTTGTTTTTGAACTCTCTCCTACATTTGAAATCTGCATTTTAAACATTTTCAAATTTTCTATATTACCAACTAAACTTTTGTACCAACTGCTCACTTCAATCAGCTAGATGTCACTGCAGTCGCCCATACTATTTTGTAAACATTCATACAAATGGAGCATCAAAATGTGATGTTTGTAAGTAAAATCGTGCTTTTTACATTTTGAATAACAATATTCAACATTTAAATAACAAAATAAAAGAATAATATTAAAAGTTTAAAATTCTTCTAACAAATATTGTAATAAACTTTTTGTTATCGTCTGCTTTAATTGAGCAGCGCACATGTTTCAACTAATTGACAAGAACTAATAAAGAAAACAAAATAAAAGCAAATAATATTTTATTTGCAGTTATTAAAAAATGTGACGTGCAATGGATAACACATGTGTTGGCTTGAAACACAAAGAATGGAGGAAAATAGCGAAAAAGGAACGTCGCAGGCGGATCCGACAGAATACCGCTCAAAAACGTGATGCCGAATCGGAGCGGCTAAGAAAAAAGCAAGAAAATAATCCTGAATTTTTGAAATTATTAAAAGAAGAAGAAGAACTGCAAGAATCTCGACGAATTTATGAAGAACAAGAGCAAGCAGAAAAGGAAAAAAGATGGTTAGAAAAAGAAGTGAGTAATTAATGAATTATAATTATTATTATTAAAAAAAATTAAGAACAAAAATATTCAATGCTCCATTTTATACAAATAATACATTTTTATCATTTATTAAAATTCTTATTAAAAAAGTTATTATAATTATTAATTAATTAGTAATAAACAAATTAAACTTAATATAATTTTGATTGTTAATTGATCTAAGAATACAAATTGAAACAAAAAATCTGAATGATAATTTTCAACATATTACATGGATTTCAGAAAGAAATATAATTACTAAATCAATCGAACAACTCTCATTTATTTAGTTAGCACTGAATAGTAATGTTAATGGGATACACAAAACTATACATATGGCTGAGATAAGCATCATAGTACATGACATGCTAGTTCAATATAAAAGGTGCTCTGATTATATAGGTAACAAACTAAGGAGTTTAACGAACTCTATGTAAAATTAATTTGTCAATATTTGTACAAATTTGTGTGAATCAATTTTTTTATAGTTCTCTATTAAATATAACTTTTTTACAATAAATTAAATCACAATAATTTAATCATAATAATTATTTCTTTTTTTTTAGAACCAATTAAATTTGACAAAAATTAAATTAAAAACTGAATTAATTTATTATTTAACCCAAATTGCTGACCAAATGACACAACTGATTTGAGGGAATTTTCCATAAGATTTTACTATAACTTTTGCATATACTCAGTATTTTATATCATTTAAAGATAGCTACTTATAACACTGGTCACACAATAAGTTGTAGTTTTGCGTGCAGTTTGCAACTTTTATAAGAACATATCGACTCGTGCTCTAGCATTCGAGCCGTGCAGGCGCATTCTTCAAGCTCTGCATATTACTCATATTTGTGACGTACAGTAAAGAAGTCGAGGAATCGAGCGTAACAGTATTCATTGTTTTTTTACTTTTCATTTATATATGTTAAATAAATTTGTTGAGTGATTTTTTAAAACAATGGAAGAAAATTGCGAAACAACTGAACAAGTTTGTGAAACAACCACTGAAGTGACTGACACACAAGTTTTTTCTGAAACAACAATTGCTGAAACACTTCCCGAGGAAGTTGTTGATAAAATCTTTGAAGAAGTTGCCGAGGAAGTAGAGCAGGAGGCACTTGAAAATGCTGTAAGTTTAGCAGCTGTCAAATCGTCTTTTGTTTTCTTATCTTTATCAGATAAAAAAAGAAAACACTCAAATAATTCAAAAATAATTTAAAACAAGAATGAAATACTATTTTATAATTATAAAATAAATTAGTTATATCTAGCTTTTTATCAACATTCATTCAGTGACAGTATAATATTTAACAAAGTGTCAAAGACGAATAAGTTGCTATATTGATTTTGATATTAAAATATGTATACAATATAATGTTGAAGAAGGTGCCTGTACTCATTGAAATATTAAAACAGTGACTTTATTGTTTCAGGAAAAAAGTCAAAAAGAATGGGATGAGCAGCAGGAACGAAAAGAAAGGGCCCGACAGTTGCAACTCGAGCAGGACGAAATGATAAGAAAGGATTACGACGAGAAGTTGGAAAGTATGCGTCAAAAAAAAATGGAAGAACAGCGTAGATTCGAGGAGGAGGTGAAAAAGCAGAAGAAATTCGAGCAAAAGCTCGACGACTACATAGACAAGGGGGCAAAGACCCCGGACAACATGCGGGTGTTCCGGGAAACGAACCCCGGCAAAGACATCTGTCCCTTTTTTGACAAAACAAATGCCTGTCGTTACGGTGACAATTGTTCGAGGAATCACCGCAAAATTGGTCTCAGCAAGGTGATCTTAATATCCCACTTTTATTCCCACTTTTCGTTGGAAAAAAATACAATGGAGTACGACACCGATAACAACTTGGAGTACGACATCGCCGAGACGCGCAAACACTTTCGAGAATTTTACAAGGACATTGTGCCTGAGATCGAAAATTTCGGTCGAATTAAGACCCTGAGGGTTTGCTGTAATAGTCAGTTTCATTTGAGGGGCAACGTCTATGTGGAATATTATTCGGAGAGATACGCTGCCCACGCAGTCAGAAATTTGAAGGGACGGTGGTATGGGGGACGCCAACTGCACTGCGAATTTGCCAACATTCAGTCCTGGAGACACGCCATCTGTGGCCTGAAGAGAAACTGCCCGAAGGGCAAGAGGACCTGCAACTTTTTGCACACATTCAGGAATCCCGATGACGAGTATGCTGTCAAAAGCCCGCCCAAATATGTTAAGAGTATGTACGGATATTCGGCTAAGACAGAAAATTGCAACAGAAGTGAACGGAGGTATATACAATTTATTGATGTCGAATTTAATTTTTTTTTTTGAAAAAAAAATCGTATTAGGAATGTAAAATGTTTTTATTTGTTGTTGATAGAAAGTAAAGTGATTTAGGATGTAGGGTTTAGTTTAGAAGTAGTGAGAATTTAGTAGTTTTTATATAAAAGAAAAAATTATACATTACAGTAATAAAATTATTGCAGCTTATATAGAAAGACATTTACAATATTAAATAATATGTTGAAGTGCAATATTATCATTATCACAGAGAACGATTTTTCCTACATCTTTTGAATCTACAGCTTGTGTAACGTTGGAGCGTACGTAACATCAATATTTTTTATATTTATCATCATTTATTTGAAGACAAAATATTGTTTTTGCTATAGTTTGATTTAGTTGCTTGCATATAAAAATATTTTGTGGACAAGAAAAATGGAATTTAGGTAGCACCATTGTTATCTGAAAAATGAAATTTATTCTTCTTTCATTTTTATAATTAAAAATTTAATTGCAATTTTAACTGTTAATTAAAATAAAAATAATTTCTTAAAAGAAGAAAAAAAATCCATAAAAACTCAAATTTTAACGCGAATACCTCAAGAAAAATGTACAATATAATTTGATAAGAATTCATAATGTTTAAAGAAACTAAAAAATGTTGGTAAGTTAAAATAATTATTATTTTTTCTCGTTCTTAGATAGTGAAGTCCAATTTTCATTTTTCATTTTTCTAAATAAGACAAAAAATTATAACAAATTTTAAATACTTATTATAACATTTTAAACATAAAAGAGTGTATTAAATTGTAGATTTTCAAATAGTTAAAGCTGTAACCCAATTTCTCAATAAGAAAATCTCTTTATTAATTAATTGATTGATATCACAACAGTAGCTTTGGTTATACAATCTCTCAAGCTTTTCTTTCTGCTCTTGTTTTATGCTGAAAAAATTTGTATTCCCTGATATTTATTATTAAACTCAACTATTTTTATTGAATAAAAACTTTATCAAAAAGTGATATACATTTCTCCCTGCCATTTTTTTACTCTAAAATTTTATTATAAATTAATTGACATTCTTTTTTGTAGAACTCGATCAAAGTGGGGCGACACAGAGAGATTCAGCGCAGACGAGGATAACCAAAACGAGAAAAGAAACTGGCGCTGGTCCGAGTCCCCGGAGCCCCAACAGGACAACTACCAGCGCAACGACAACCGAAACTTCTACTATCGTAACAACCGCAACTATTATCGTCGAGACAACCGGCGTTACGACGACGACGACTCCAAAACGCCATCTTCAGTGAGCTCGCGGGAGTCGTCAACCCCGGAGCGGCGTCGCAGGTCATCGTCGAGGAAGTCCCGTCACCGGTACAAGCGCAGTCGCAACCACGACTACTACAGCGACGACAACGACGATGATTATCGGAGACGAAAGCGACGCAGGAGTTCGTCCAGGAGGAGAAAAAATTATCACAGACACCGCTCGCACCGACGAAGAAGTCGCAAACGAGAGCGCAGGTCCAAAAAGTCATCGCCTTACAGTGACAAATACAATTCAGAAAACGACAGAAGGTCTTCGTCTAGGAGTCGAAACGAGGATGACAACTTTGATGAGCAGCAAAAATTTTCAGATAAGGACAACACGAAAGAGACCAAGATGGTCACGCAAACTGAGACAAAAGTTGCGCAGAATCAGCTGGAGATGAAAAAGGAAAGCGAGGACTCGAGCTCGTCGAGCGAATCGTCGTCGAGTGAGTCCTCGAGTGCATCCGAGGACTCGCAGAAAAAAAAGGCACAGCCTTTGAATGTGCAGAAGATCCAGGTGCAACAGAAAATTGTGATGCCGGAACGAGAGTATGAATGGGACACCACAGAGTCCGAGGGGGAGACTACAAAAAAATGATAATATCAATTTTGATAGTATCAAATGATAGTTAATTTTTTATACTCATATTAATACAAAAAAAATTGTTGCAAGTCAACTGTTATGTGATACACAAAGATTAACAAATTATTGTCAATGTTTTACGTCTCAATAAAAGTATTATTAATTATATATATATAAAGAATATGATATTTATATCTGTAAGAAATTAATTTTTTATTGATTCATTTTATTTTTTTTTATTTGTCATGGACAGTAAAGTATATCATTGATGTATGCAGAAAAAGTTTTTTTTATTCATTATCTTTTATCATTTAAGTTTTAGTTGCTTCAGCTTTGTTAAATAACATGAATTGAAGTTCTTTTTTATAATTTAAAATAATTATTACTAATTTTGCATACATTTTTTTTTTCAAAGATTGAATAATTTTCTTCGAATAAAAAAGTGTATGGATATTGTTATTTTAAAATAGTACAATAGGAAGTTATTAAATTATGAATGTTTACTTTGGTCTTCCGCTTTTTATCTGTGTCAAAACTCAACTCTTACACTAAATAATAGTTTCGATTAAACTACAATTATCATTTAAAGATATTTAAAGATGGAATATACATTGTGTATAAATCTTTTTTATTATGAACAACTTATCATAATCTTTATATTTTATTTGATTGTTTATTTTATTTCTTTCTTTTATAATTATTTAAGAATTTGTTTATCTAAATTTTGACAGTTTCAGCCCAAAGGTGGAAAAGATCATTTTAATTTAAATAAATTATTAACTTCTACATTACTTACACTGTAAGACGTTCATTGATTTCTCAAGTTCTATATTTTTCTGTTAGAAAAGTTGTTGCTGACTATAAGTGAAGCTTTTATTTGTGATATTACTTTATTTACCTGCTGACATATATATGTTTTTTTCTTATTTCATCAGAGGTTTAGTCATCATTTTTTTTTCATTATTGATTGGTTGAATAGTAATATCTAAAACTTTAAGAAAAAAAGATGACTGTTATTTTCTTATAACCGAAATTAACAAATATTAAACTATAACTAATATATAGTAATTACAAAGTTTAAATAATACATTTTTTATAATGAAATAAAATAAAAAATGTATCTTTTATAGTTATTAAATTAAACTCAATTTTTGAAACAGTTAATTTAACTTTATATTTTTAATTTTTGTTCTTTTTTGTCAATTTTTAAAATATTATTTTTTTTATTTAATCTTTTTATTGGCCTTGTACATACTTTCAAAATTTAAAATTGTTTTTATGTTGTAAACATTTTTTTCTAAACTTAAGTACTTAATAATATTAGTTTATCATCAATAGATCCTGAAAAAAATTAAACCAAATATTTTTTATAACAAATGTTATTGCAAAAAATAGAAAAAAAATGTCAACATTTTTTTAGATAAAAAAACTCTTAATCGATTTACCACAATTAAAAAAGTCGATTTTAATCGTCAGGGAAATAAATACTGAAGAAGTTCAGTTATTACTTAGAAATAAAATAAGAAATAATCATATTTTACATATTCACGACGTATGAAATTTGTCACCTAATAAAATATTTATAAGTTTTGTACAGGCCTATGCAACTCTCAATGTGTCGTGTATACTTTTATGACGCCACTAATGGTGGGAAAACTCAGATGGCGCTGCGCTTTATCAGTCCGGTGGATGTTTATAATTAACCTATACAGAACCACAAC
>JABFPM010001064.1:0-22735 GCA_022817325.1 Idris sp. 1 HC-2018 | reverse complement strand
TAATTAAACTTAAAAAGTAATAAACACACCAAGGGACAGCTAAGTTAAAGGTTTGTGAGATACGCCCATATATAATGTTTCATTGAAAGTACTAATAATTTGTTCATACAAAATCATTCATATATTTTTTAATTTAACATTTTTATTGATTTTTCTACAAATTTCATTTAGCATTGATAAAACAAATACTGAACATTTTTCCGAACACTTTTACATGTATTCTTCCATATATGGAAGCAATTCATCAACAACACATCCCATTATTAATCCCATAAGTTTTTCTTTCTCGACTTCCGATGAGACTTCATCGATTTTAGAGTGATCTGAAAAAACAATTTACATATATTACAATTAATGTATATTGAAAAATCAAAATTATGATTTTCTAAAAATTAAAAATCAAAATATTCAAATTTTGTCAATTTTAATGGATTCGTGGATTACTTACATTCGTTAAGGCATGGCATACAAATTTCGATCAATTTTTGGATATCCAATTCCATTCCCAAATTTTTTAAAGCCTGCTCAGTAGATTCAGCAATTTTTTGGATATTTATGTGGTCATTATCGTCCAACTTTAAATAAAAAAAGTTTTTATTTTTAATTTAAATTTCTACACACTTTGTATTGTTTTATTATTAATATCAGATTATTAGTTTAAATCTGTTTAAAGATCTTAATTCAATTTCATTTAACAATTATTTTCTTACTATACCCATTCCTTTGCTCATACAACGTCCAAATTTGCCACATATTTGCACGTTATCTTCATCAATTAAAAAGCATTCTGCTTCTGCTTCATCTGAGAATAAAATGAAATTGTTTACTAATAAATTCTTCAAATGCTTCACAAATGTATCTATCTTTGTCACTCATAATTTATTTTAATTTGTATTATTATTTCATTTCAGTTGATAATTGTATTTAGAAAATTTTGATCAAAACTTACCAACAGTCATATCAACACTGTTTAAACAATTATTCAACATTTCTTGAAATTCTGGAGACATATCGTTTACACCAAAGGCCTGTAGTGAAAAAAAAAATTGTAATACTCAAAGTAAAGTATATTTTATCATACAAAAATTAAATTAGCTTAGCTTAATTAAATTAACATTATTTTTACAGCACCCTGCCAAAGTATTAGGGACACTCGATATTACTAAAAAATAACCATTTTTCAAAGTGTTGTAACTTTGTTAAATTTCAGTCAAAATTAAATTTTAATTTGAGATATTTTTAGTTTTTTTTCTTATTCTTTAAGACCATTTATTTGTTTTTATTAAAATTTGACTCCAGAGGAATTTTTTGACCCTGAATAAAACGCTATTGATCAAACAAAAATTCCTGAACTTTATAAAATGTTAGGTGACACACAAATAGGACCATAAAATGTTCTAAAACTGTAAATTTATCCACAATTTATAAAAAAGGAAAAGGATTTTTGAAATTTGTTGACCGAATTACAGTATTTTGACAAAATGACTACATTTTGACTAAATTCAGCATTTTCTATAAGATGTGAAGATTGATTATTTGAGTTTTTTTTTTCGTCATATTAATCTAAAAACAAGTAATACTTTTTTATGGCAATTATTAGCAAAAGAAAGCAAAATTTTTTGATAAAAATACTTCAATAATTTTAATTTTTTACTAATTTTAAAGCGATTGATAGATATTTTGTTTTATTATTTAAAAGTTCAATTATTGAATAGTAAAAGTTGACATGTTTATAAATAATCGAAGTAATTTAAACTGTAGATAAAATTAAATAAAGATAGAAATAAAATTGTAACTTAAGTCTGTTTGTGCAATAAAAATTAAAATGAATAAGTATTTCTAGTTTTTAGATTAAAGTGTCGAAACAAAATTTAAACTCATATAATCAATCTTCACATCTAAAAAAAATGCTGAATTTAGTCAAAATGAAGTAATTTTTTCAAAATGCTGTAATTCGGTAAAAAATTCGAAAATCCTTTTTTTTATAAATTGTGGATAAATTTACACAGTTTTAGAAAATTTTATGGTCCTATTTGTCACCTAACATTTTACTAAGTTCAAGACAAAGTTACAGCGAATCAAACTTCAGGAATGTTCACTTGTCTAAGATCGTCTTCTTTCAAAAATAACCTCTTTTAATAAAAAATCACAAATAACAAATTTTAATAAAAATTAATAAGAGTCTTAAAGAAGAAGAAAAAAGTTACAAATACCTTTAAATAAAAAAGAATTTTGACTGAGATTTAACCAAGTTACAACACTTTGAAAAATGTCAATTTTTTCGTAATATAGAGTGTTCCTAATAATTTGGAAGGGTACTGTAATATAATAAAATCATTTTATTAATTATTATCAGTTATTATAACAATTCTGTGGCTTCGAGGAAAAAACAGTTAAGCGCTATTTTTTGAAGGCAGAAGGGGTCAATTTTTCGCATATTATTAAACAACTTTTTTCGGTATTTTAAGGTGCCAGAATCAATATTTTAAATAAATTACACGATTATATTACAACATAACAAAAATCAATTTTTAAATTTAATTTGCAAATATCTCGAAATCTAAAAGTTGGTGTTTAACTGTTATTTGCTAAAAGACACAGAATTATTTGTATGATTACTATTGAAATTACATTATTGTATTTTTATCTCAAAATTTCTGAAATAACTTAATTATTTTTGTATTTAGTACATAACATATTGCATATACTAACGTTAGATGAAACAGCCATGGCGACAGTAAGGCAAACTGCGATAAATGTTTTCATGATTTTGCTGTAATTTGTTTTTACTAATATCATTAAAAACAATACACAAATGTGGAAGGAAGAATTCATTTTCGGTATTTTTATATGCTGAATTAAAACACGTTTAATTGTCAAGTTCCGGGAAAATTTGTCATATTTAATTAAGCACATTATTATTTATGTAATTTAATCAACAATTTGTAGTGTTATAATAATTAATTTTTTCTCAATACTTTGCTTAAATTATTATTAAAAAAACATTTTTAATATTTAATGTTGCGCAATGAAATTTTTTGTGACCAGTGTAACAAGATATTTAGAATTTTCCATTTATTGAAAAAAGGTATAAATAAATATTTTGCTTAGTGCAGTAATTCAAACTAAAGACATTACTTGTAAATGTTAATTATTAATAAATAACTGATATTTATTTACAGAAAGGAAGTGTGCCTAGAAAACAATAATTTTAAAAAAATACGAATTTTAAGTTGCGTAGATTCACAGTACTCAGCAATTATGAATGTAGCTTGATTGAAATGTTTAATCATATATATAATTAGCTCTATTTGAAAATTGCAATTTGCCTACAAATAAATTTTTTACAAACATTATTATCTACAAGTTAATTAAATATTGTTTAATTGAATTACTTATTGTATCAATTGAATATAAATGTAAATTTTTTTGAAATTATTATTTAGAAAAATAAAAATTAAAAATAACTTAAAATGCAACAGAAACTTTAAACAAAGTTAAAACTCTTAAGTCAACTTTAAAATAGAACTTACCTTTTTGTACTTTAAAGACAAAGTTAATAACACAGTTAGTTTATAAAAATGCCTATAGCTTCGATAGTTTGATAATGTGTTATTAGCTTGAGTTCCGTACAACAACTAACGCTAGTAGGAAAAAATCAAGAGGTTTTTATTTTTAAATTTGCTAATAGTTAAAATAGAAAAATAAATCTCTGCGCAACAATAATTTATAGGTATGTAAATTTAATTGAAATGAAACACAAAATTATTATATTACAAATAATTGTGTTTAATTATAAATTAAAATCAAAAAGAAAATTATTGATTTTAATGTTTAAGTTATGCACATTTTTAGGATTGATTTAAGGTATGATTAATATGATGTTGACTTCTAATTTTTGTAATTTAATTGTTATAAAACATATATTTCAATTATACTATTAATAATTACGTTTCATACAAGCGAAAATCTTACTCTCAAATGGTCAACTGTAAAAGAAAGTTTTTACATTGACAGTGAAATCATTTGAACTAATTTGATGTGCAGAACAAATTAAAAAAGCATTTATAGAATTTTATAAAATAATATTTGAAGCTAATTGCAAAAATGTATACTTCTTAAAAAATGAGCAAAAAATGTGTTCGAAGGGCTCGATAACTTTTTAAAGAATTAAATCAAAATTTAATTCAGAAAAATATTTAGCTCACTATGTTTCTTTTTCACTTTATATCGTATTTAATTTGATTTTATTCGTTTTTGTATACCTTTTTTTAAATTAAATGTCATTGTTAATTTAATGAAAATCATAAAAATAACTAAAAGTAAAAACATCTCTTGTTTATTAAATTATTCAGTTTATTTTACTAGAATATACATATTTTTAATTAAACAAATTAAGTTGTATATATGAAATGCAAACTTTCGCCGTCAAACGTTAATGAAAAAAGTTATTTTTTGTTGATTATGAATTACTCTTGTTAAATGTCACTTTAATGAGCATTATAGTTGGATAGAAAAATTAATTGAAACGTTACATTTAATCGTTCCACGTGAATAAAGTTACAATTATTACGGGGATATAAATGTCGTTTACGCGCTCTTCAAACGCTCACTTTTCATTTTACCATAACTTGAACAAAAAAATAAAATGGCAATTAATAAAAAGTCTTTCTTTATTATAATGTTACTAATATGTGGTGTTTGTTCACGAAAATCTTCGTTGGACACAAATCTTTCTCGAATAACAAAAAAACAATCCAATATTTTGAGCTTAGTTGCAAAGGAATTGCTTCAAAAAACAAGTTCGACAACCCAGGTACTGAATATACTGTATAAAATGTATTTGAATTTTTTAAACTCAAATAAACAAAATTTAAATTGTAAGTGCAATTTATTCTTTTGTTTAAAAAAAACTTATTCATTAATAGGTTTTTTAAAATAAAATAAACTTTACTTTAAGATTTATTTATTGAACTTTTCCAGGTACTTAGTTTAAATTTAACCAACATGTTACTTTTATTAGTTTTAAAAATAATTGTATTGGGCACTGATTTCCTGGAAAACAATAATACACCAGTTCATGCTCCTACGGAAGGTAAATGATTTAACGAATATAAGCTCGTAAACTATAGGTGTCAAATAAGTAGATTCACGTAATATTTTGTGTTCTTAAATTAAATAATAAATAACAATTCAGAATATTGGGTACATAATTCTTTTTCAAGGTATATGGTGTTAACCCATTTGTTGCCAAGCAGTTCTTCCGTAGAACTACTAATTTCATAATTATTTTTGAATCAAAGTATATTTGTTCATATTTAACTTTACACAAATGAATTATCCAACTATTCTAGTATTTGTTCACATAATTATAAATGTAATTTCACGTTTATTTTCAAAAGATTTTGATCAATGAAAATTTTTTGTAATGATGCATAAACGCACCAACGGCAAGAAATGGGTTAAGGATAGTGCTGAATAAAAATTTAACTAAATGTTTGTTATTTTATTTACATTTTTTATATAAGAGTACAATTAATTGACGATTTATTAGATTTTACATCGATTTTTATATATTATTCATTAAATTTGAAGAGTGTGCCACTTGGAATACTTTGTTGAAAAAATTCTTCAAGAATGTAGACGACAACATTGGAATTTGTAGCATTTTTGAGAAGCTCCAAAGAGTTCTATTGAGAGGTTTCTAGAAATAAATTTTAACACCTGTAAATTATTTTGATTTCAGAAACTTTTTTAAATATAATTTTGAATTTTCATGAGGACTCGGCAACTCGGGATTTTATTGAAAGGGCCTTCTAAGTGTTCGACAAAAAAAATTAAAAATTATAATCATTTTGTAAAGCGGAATTTTGATTTCAGAAAAATATCAGAGAATTCTTTGGAACTCAAAAATTCAAAAATTCAAAAATTCTATAATTTCCAAAATTTGTGCCAAAATTCTTTAGGAATTTTGTTGAAAGTGTTTCGAAGAAAAATCCATTAATTTATCTATTAGTTGACATTAAAAAAAAAGTATACATAAAAATTAAAAAAATAATACAAATATTAGAGTTTTGTTTATAATTTAATGCAAAATATAAAATTATAATTTCCAATACAAAAGAATATATCATTTTTTTATGTTTTTTATTTTAGAGTTTTAAATGTATAATATTTTGTGAACCCATCCAAAAAGAACATCATTATAAAATAATAAACTTTCCATAATTATTTTTTTTTATTATAGATTTGAATTAATTAATTTAATTGTACATTTTTCTAATATAATATAAAATAAAAATATCAAATTACTAACATCACTGGATTTTATTATTTTAAAAGAAAATCCTTTGACTGACGAGGAAGCTGCATTAGCTTTGGGATTTTTAATAGGTGAAACGTGTCTATTTCGAGCAGCTTGTGAGGTTCCCAAAACTGCAAAAAAATATTTTGAAGCGGCAGAAACCTTGAAGCAAGGAGTTATTTTATTATCACCGTAAGTTGTAATGTATTTTACATTTTAAAAAATTGTATTCACATAAATCAGACTCCAAAATGTAACTGATTTAATATTTTGATTTGCAACATTTTTAAAAATAACTTTGACTCTTAATTTGTAATTCTAATAATAAAAAATCAAAATTAAATAAATGATCAAAAATAGTATATAAAAATTGTTATTTCTTGCAGAACCACCATTATTGATAAAAAATACGATAAACTGCTGAACGATCTCAAAAAAGCAATCGATTATGGATCCCGCAACTGGTGCCCGTCAGAATACAGATGTAAACGCGAAAGTGTCGAAAAATTTCTTCGGGCTACATAATTAAAATAGGATCATACTTTATTTATTTCGTACCAACGGTCAAAATAAAAAAAATAAATAAATAGAATACAATAATTTTAATAAATAAAAATGTATGAAAACAAATTATATAAAAAACCACTGTTGAAATTATTTCAATCTAAGTAGCTTTATTTCATGTACAAAATTATATTTAATAAACACCTGAAAGCAAAACTAACAAAACTATCCAATATTTGTTTTCCTTTCTAAAAAAACTTATTGCTCCAAAATTTTTTAAATGTTTAAAAAAAAGGTGCAGTTACGCCACCAAAAGCTCAAAAAAAATCTCTAGCCAGCCCATCCCGAGTGAATTTACGTTGGCAGCTCTGTCTGCGCATGCGCACATGTTTGCATTGAGTGTGCGTATGCGCGGTCGGGAGGATGACTGGAGGGGCGTAGAAAGGAGGCCATATTGTACAGTTAAATTGTTCGAACGAAAAATAAAATTAATCGCGGTGGTTGGCGCGGTGGCATCTTATATTGTTAATTAGATTTCTTGTGCACGACGTTTGGCCGGAGGAAGTGCGCTAGAAGCTTGCACTCACGAGACCGCCAACGAAGACGACGACGCCGGGAGCAATCGCAGCTTCCTGTCTCTGCGCCGCTGCCGTCTTCTCGCCTAGCGCTTTGTGTGTAAATACCAACAAGGGACTGTCCGTGCACTCAGATCAAGGAGTCGTTTACACTTTTGTCAGCCAGACAAGTTGACCACGATGGGCACTCGGGACGACGAGTACGATTATTTATTTAAAGGTAACCTTAACAAGACAAATCTCGTATTTAACCCAAATTCAGTTCGCACGTCATCTTTTATAATATCAACAGTAAAATAAAATTTAGAAAAAATAGAAAACAGTTAGGTTAACCAATTTGTTTATTATTAATTATGTATTTAATTTGCTTTTTATTGTTAAAATAATGAAAGATTTTTGTTGATTGTTTTTAGTTGTTGATTTGAAATGAGAGTTTCGGAAAATTGTTTGAATTTTTTGCTTTTGGAGCATAGAATCATTGACATTGAGGCGCACGTCACTCGCACTAACGTGCTTCATCTGCCACTGCAACTTCACGTCGACGTATATTGACGCGACGTTCATTAATATTCGCGGCAATAACCATTTGCTGATAATTAATAATATAAGAAATTCAATTTGTACAATTTTTGAGCCTATCAAGTTTCCCTCCAATCGGCAAGTGGGTGTCAACGGATCACCATTTTTGGAGCTCGATTCACAGTAACAACTTTTAAAAACAGAAATGGTTAATTTGACTATTATTTAAAAAATGAGAACATTTTAATCAAATTGTTTTTTATCACTCGATAATGTGTTTCAACATTTTTTTTTGTTCATTAATAACTGTCAATTTAACACAAAATTTGAACTTATTTTATTAAGTGCAGCTCTAATTTTCCATATTTTTTGTATTACTACAATGTAGACAGTTAAATTTGTCTTTTTTTTTATTATGAAGAAATGATTTTATAATTAGATATTGCGAACAATCATTTCTTTGTCTGTATGCTTAGCTATATATAGTGATTTTCTACATATGACTAATAGTTTTTGTAAGTGAAACAGATATTTATAAATAAATGGAGAAACTCAAAAACATTAAGATTTGATAACGACCGTACTTGTTTTTGTACTTTTTAATTGTTGCAGTCTTATTAACTTCGATTCAAATCGAAGGGAAAAAAAGAGAGCAGTATATCTGTACTCTTATGAGCACAACTGTTGGATTCATTGATTAATATAATGCTGATTCTGAAGGTCGTTAAATTTCATAGATCAGGCGTGTTCAGATTTCATTTAAATTTGTTCGATTAAAGAAATTATTTTTTTATATTAAAAGTTTTGAATAAATAATTTTTATTCAAAACTTTTAATATAAATCATTGTCATAACATATGCAGATAAAATAAATAAATTGGAGATGCAAAATGCTGAACAAAAAAAAATTGTGATAGTTGCAGATATAAGTGCATGATCGATTATAAATATACACACATTATCTGAGCTTTGATTAAAAGAAATAGGGTTATAAACTTAAGACTCATGAAAAATGGTTTCTTATTTTAATTGCATTTGTTTCATATACAGATTACGTGTTAAACAAATAAAGTTGATCATAAAAAAATATAAATCAATTTTCAGTTATGCTTTATTTTTATTTTAAAATGAAAAAATAAAAATTTATTTCGCAGAATTGTTTCAACAAAAGAATCTGATTGGCGCTCATTGACCAAGCAATTTGAATATTCAATTGAAATCACTGATGTCATATAACATTATAGTACTTTATTCTCATTCCAAATATTGATCAGGTGTCAATTTTTTTGAAAGCAAAACAAAAAGAGGAATGTAATTTTAATTAATTGTTTTAAAAAGACAAAAGAAAAAAAATAAGAAAATGTGCCTGCAAGGTAAAATGTTTATATCCGATTATTGGAACGTGATAATAAATTGTAATACTATTTAGAAGTTTTGAATCATTTGATTCTTCCAGTAAACTAACGTGAAATTGCTTGCGCTGTAAGTGTTGATGATAAAATCAATTTAGAGGGTTGAAATTGAAATCGATTCTGGTTAACTAAAATCAGAAATTGGCAGGCAATAATATTTCTTTGAAATTTAAAGTTCGCGTGTTAATTTTAAAAATTAACGATTATGTTGAAATTAATCGACAATTTATTGCTGTTTCAGTTGTCCTTATCGGAGATTCTGGTGTGGGTAAAAGTAATCTGCTCTCACGCTTCACAAGGAATGAATTTAACCTCGAATCAAAGTCGACCATAGGCGTAGAATTTGCAACGCGGAGTATACAAGTTGATGGGAAAACCATTAAGGCCCAGATATGGGACACTGCCGGTCAAGAACGTTATCGTGCTATCACGTCTGCGTTAGTATAACAATTTTTTTTCTCTCTATACACAAGTTTAATATTATAAAAATAAATTTAAGGTATAAAGTAAAAAAACAGAAATTGTTTTAATTTTATACAATTTTCCTTAAAATATTTATACACTAATTGTCAGACTTTTTTGATGAACAATCTAGAAATCGAGATATTTGTCCTTCAAAGTTGGAAAAATTAAATACATATATATATATATATAATATTAGAAGTATGCATATTTCCAATATTTTAAAATTAAATACCTTAACTTCTAAATTGTAAAAGTTATTAAAATTAAATTATGAACAAATTCTGACTATTTTGAAAAAACCTTTCTAACAGAATCAATGTTAACAATATATTTCATAAATTGAATTTAATCTATTTATTAAAAAAATGTTAATAATACTTTGAAAATAATAAGTTAAAACATAAAATACAAAACTTTGGTTAATTTACTGAGATTAAATACAAAAACCAACCAATACAAAAGAAATATTGTTAACTATAGTTAGATATTAAGTTAAAATTTATAAGATCCATGAATACTTTGTATTTAGAAATATGACAATGCCAGACTTCATTTATATTATTTCAAGTATTTCACCAAACCCTATTTCATATAGGTGTCAAATGATTTTCTTAATAAGTCGTAAAACTAAAAGTACTCTGTTTTTATATGACCATAGAGAGATATGGTGCTACTGTGGAAAAGATTTTCATAGAGTAAAAACCTTCCTTGTGTTATTAGAATCAAAGTCATAATTTTCAGTTTTAATATAATATTGTTTTGTTCATTTATACTCCCACAATTTCCAATATATACAAAATACTATTTTAAAATGTATTATTTTTTAAGAATAAAGTTTATAATTAATTTTCTTTTACAAAAATAATGCAGTCTACAATTAAAGTGTTGATATATATTTTAGGTATTATCGTGGAGCCGTGGGAGCACTACTTGTTTATGACATAGCAAAACACTTGACTTATGAAAACGTGGAACGATGGTTGCGGGAACTGCGAGACCACGCGGATCAAAATATCGTGATCATGTTAGTTGGTAACAAGTCAGATTTGAGGCATCTTCGTGCTGTGCCCACGGACGAAGCCACGTCGTTTGCAGAGGACAATCATCTGTCAATCATTGAAACATCTGCGTTAGATTCGACCAATGTTGAAACCGCTTTTCAGAATATATTAACAGGTTTGGCTTTGAACTATTCTGTCGATATTTGATTTTAAAAATAAATTTTATAAACAATTTTTTTAATTCTATAATGCATTTTTATGAACAAAAAATGCAATCTTTTTATTGTCAAGTTTTATTATAAATGATATTTTGTTAGCTTGGAAATTTATCTGCAAAACAGGTTAATTTTAATTTTTCAACAACTGTTGAATATAAAAAAACTGGTTTCAAAACGATTAAGTAATGAAATAAATGCCTTTAAGATGGCAAGAAAACAATAAAATTTGTATTCAACGTTAATGTGTTTCATACGTTAATAAATAAAAAAAACTCCATTTTCATAAGTACATATTACTTTTTTTCTATTACAAGTAAGCTTTTAAAATTCTACAAAAAAGTAGTTTCACATTTTGTCTATTTGTATATTACATCATGTTTACATGTTTACAACATGTATACAACAACAAAGTAAATATTAATTCTTGATTGATTTTTTTTAGAAATATCTACAAGAAATTTATTTTTAACCTTTCAACAGACCTAAGTATTTGTAACAATAATTTCTTTTTTTTTGTTGCAGAAATTTACAGAATTGTTTCGCAAAAACAAATAAGAGATCCACCAGAGGGTGACACGATCAGACCTCAAAACGTAGAACCAATTGATATGAAGCCAACAGAGAGTTCTGATGGAATGCGTAAACAATGCTGCCTGTGACTCGCCTCGCTTCTTAAAACGTACGTTAAACAAAAATAAAATATTTGTCTTTTTTTTATTGAATCTGATGAAAATGTTGTTTTTTTTATTTCTTAGAAGCGGTTATATAGAAGAAGGGAAGAGGGAAATAATTATTGGTGGTAGCAGATGTGTAATGGCGCGAGAGCTGAGACAACGTGCACGGGCCTACAATCTCGTTTGCTGCTATCGAGATACGAAACAGCCACGATTAATTTCTACGCAATCACATTGATTTCCTTCGTTTGTTATATTATTATATCGTGTTTCTTTGTGTCACCGAAGTCGTTGTTAACTGAAAAAAAGTGCGCTTCTGTTGATTTGCCCTTGCAACGAATAATTATTATATACAAAACATTCAACAAACAAACAAACAAAAAACATAACTAAAGCATGATATATATATATAAAGAAAAAAGAACTCATACAAATATATGCAGAATTGAATTCGCACGTAATGGCCCAAGCACCATTTAAAAAAACCTTTTATTCAAATTGAAACATCTTGTTTATTCATAATAAGAAAAAAGTTTTGCAAAAAACAAAGAAAAGATTAATAAAAACACTTTATATGTAAACATAGATCCATAATATGTACATACGCAAGTACACAGCACATCTGCAAGTGCATATTATCATCATAGGCACGCAATATTATGTTACAATTCAATGTTGTATTACCGCTTCTTTGTAATACATACATACCTAACATATATTATATACATAATATATAAAATTATGTCTGTATATATATATTTCTTCGTCGAGCATAATATAAAACTAGCTGTGCTTAAAACTCAAGGTGTAAGAAATATATATATATATATAAATAGTTATATATAAAATCATCTTATGCATGTGAGCGTGGTATTAAGATTCATAAACATTCATACAGGGAAAGTCAAAAGAATGTTTTTTTATCAATTTAAAAAATTAATCAGGGTTTGTTCGAGGTCGAAATTTAATTGGTTGACTTTCCTGGAAATCCTCAAATTTTTCCCCTATCCTGAAATCATTAGGTGAAAAATCATGTTAGCTGTTATCTCTTATTTTTATGCATGCAGACATCGAACTTGTTATTTTTGTTCTCTTAAAGAATGACACGCACATCGCGCTAGTTAACAGTGTGCAGTTGAGGAAAAGAGCAAGGGTCGGCTGTTTTTATTCGAAGATGTCTTTTTTGATTTAGAACGTTTAGAACGAGAAAGAGAGAGAGAGAGAGAAATCAAGTGAAGAATGCGACGTGAAAAAGAGCATTAAGTTTTCATACATTATTTGTTTGTCTTTTTTTGAAACAGTTTGTTTGATAGCATCACACACGCAAAATAGACTGAAACTTATAGAATGCACGGTCGTGCCTCGAGCCAAGTACAAGAGGAAAATGAACTGCAATACGTTTTGTTCGTGACATTCAGAGTTGGGTTTCAAGAATTTTATCTTAATATTAATAAATAAATAGATACAAATAAAAGTGATGGCGCATTTCAGATATTTTAAACTTAAGTTTTAAGTTTTAATTTATAATATAAATTAAATCATTATTTTAAAAAGGTAATAATAAAAGTTTGATTTTAAATGAACTTGCTATTTTTGTGCAGAATACTATAATGAGTTGGTTCATTTTTTTTTAGATATTACTTTTAATTCCTAACTCTGAAAATTATTTTTGTTTTAATTTTAAGAGTAAAGTTTAAAGAAGAATTACATTATTTTTTGGAATTGCTGACCAAGTAGAGCTTGTGATTTTGTTAACAAAAAGGTTGGTTACATTTTGAAATAAGTAAATTTGTAATCTTTTAGACATTGATTATTCAGATTAATATTTTATAATTATGTTTAAAGTTATTAAATCTTAGAAGTTTTTTTTTTTTGGTCTCATAATTTTATGTTTGATTTTGATTGTAAAAATTAACTTATTAGTTAATATTGCATAAAAATACTCTTAGTTTAAAACTAATAAAATTATTGTACTGATCATTTTATAATATACGTTTAAATGGATTTGTGTTAGTGCAAATTATTTGTTAGGATTAGAAAAATGTAATCATTAATATAATTTTTTTTATATTTTATAATATTATTGAGTTATTAAAAATTAAATCGGGTGCATTTTCAAAGTTAACGTTAGTATTTCCCAGTTTTAAATGTTAATAAAATCTTCATCAAAAATAAGATGACTAGCATACAAAATTCAGGCAAAATGTCCAATAATTAAAGATAAAATTGTATGTTATAAATTTTTATTACATTTTCTTTGTACATAGTTTGTTGGTATATTTTTAAATTTAGTTTTTTCTTAATTTACTTTAATACAACTTGATGCAAAATATTAGGAAATATTGTTTCTTTCTGGAAATAAGAAAGTGTCCAAGTAATTACGTCTATTTACATGTCTGATAGTTTTTGATAATAGATTTTTTTTATTAATTCGAACAGTTAAATTATTCGATCAAAATATATTGTCCTAATTTACGCTAACATTTAACTTTAACTTATTAATAATTACCTTTTTTTTATTACTGTTGAATTTCCAAACTTTAATTGAAATATTTTTGTTAATAAAATGTATTAAATACTATGAAATGTGCATGCCAGTGTGGTGTTGCTTCGATTCAAGCCAAACAATCGTTCTAAATCTAATTTCAGTCTTTGATCATTTCAGTTTCATCGTCGTTGCATTTCAAGACTTACATCAAAATCAGTATCTATATATATATATATATATACATTATTTTAAATCTTGCTTAGCTTAAATTACAGTTATTTATTATCATTTATAATTTGAGTGTTTATGTTCCAATCGAATTAACGTTCTTGTTTTGCACAAGAAGTAAGTAACACTAGGAAACTAATGCTGCTGAAGCTGGCTCGAGTTTGACAACCGCACGAGGTGTGTTTTGATGCTTCTTTTGTCGCCATTCCAGCCACTTGATCAGTTCTGGATTTTGTGTCTGGTCGTTAACATTAGTTCGTGCTTCCAAATGCTGATAATAAGCATCTCGCAATAAACGAAATACTTGGACATTTCTGTACGAAAGTTGTGTCATCGGGTCCAGATATTTTGCCGGCAGTCTGTGAAATTTGGACGATAGTACGTGTATGCAAAATTTTAATAATAATATACAAAAATAAATAAAAATCGATAGCATAACATTGCTTAAATCTTTTCATTTAATTATTAATTTCTATTTTACTTTTTACATAACAAATAAAATTATTATTTAATATATACAATAATTGGAAATTAAATTTGAAATTATTAAAATTAATGTTTCGTAATTTTATAAAAATATTTTACCTTGTTATAGCACAAAGAGGTTTCTCAGGAGGTATCGCTTGTTTGCTACGTTTTTTGAACACTTTGTTAAAGGTCCGGTCGTTTTCAAAAGTTATAAATGTACGTTCGTATTTCTGACAAGCAATCTCGTCTATTGGCTTGACCTCTTTGGGTTCTTCTTTGGGGACAAAAATAATTTCAGAATCTAATGGTGGTTTGATGTCAATGTCAGTTACTGTTGGAGTATTTCTGTAATTAAAATAATATTTTAGTTAAGACAAAATTTATATTCTTGTAAGAAAAAAAAAAAAATTATTTTACTCTTCGTTTGAAGTTTTTTCTGTAATTTCTGCAGGTTTTTCTTCAACGATTTCAACATTAATTTTTTCCTCTTCTTTATTCGAGGCGACATCCATTTTTACAACTGGCATCGAGAAAGATTGATAACGAATCATTGGTCCAACATTTTTCTTCCGAACAGTTCTAGTATTCTTTTTTTCACTCTCCAATTTTTGATATTTTTCTATAAAAATTAAACAAACATGTTACAAGTTTAAAAATAATCGTAGCATAAATTATATATTTTTGTTTATACCTAAAGATTTTAAATTTATTTCTTCTGTAATTTTTGCTTCTTCCAATAATTCTTCCTGAGTAGGATTCCAAGCATCATGTTTTACAACTTTGACCTTTTTCTTCTGATCTTCACGACGTTCCTTAAGTCGCTTTAGAGTTGCAGCAGATTTTGCAGCAGTTGATCGTCTTATCGATTTCCTTTCTGAAATTAATTTTTCTAGATTAAAAATTAACTAGATGTTTTAGTTTGAAATAAAATAGTTCATTTTTTGTTTTTACCTAAATTATCCTCTGAAACTTTTGGTTTAATAACTTTGATCTTTTTAGGTTTCGGAGCAGTTGACTGAGAGGAAGCTGGTTTTGGTTCTCTGTAGGCTTTTGTCATTAATCTACGTTTCTTTTTTGGAGCTTCTTGTTCGTGATCAGAAACTGGCTCGTCATTTTCGTCGATACTGAAATCTGAATCTACTTCGTCTTCCTGTTCATCTTCTTCCCTGATTTTGAAAAGAAACAAAAAAAAAGTTGAAAATTTTGATATTTTAATTTATTTGTTCAATGTACTTTTCTTAAATATATACGATACAATCTACAAAATTATTTTTTTTCAATCTATGGGTATTAATATTATGAAATTTAAATTATTTTAATCGTTGCTATACAAACATGTAATCGTTGTCTTGTTCAGCATCCTCAAATCCACCATAAGTAGTTTTGTAAAATTCATCTTCTTCTTCCTCGTTCAACAGTTTGGCCATTTTACTGCCAGCATTGGCACGGCGTTCTCTTTGTGCCATTGTTATTGATAAACTCTAAAAATTATACTTGTCAATTATAATAATCAAAATAAAAAATATTTGAATCAAAGATTAGTTAACTTTTAGATTCAAAAATGTTTGATTTAACATTATTAAATAACGTTTGCTGACTTACCTTTTGCAGTTTTCGATAAATTTAAATCAATAAAGACAATTTAATATGTCGAGATTTGTTGAGAATTTGTAGGTTATGTTGATACCGTTCACTGCTTCAGTCACACTAACACAATTATCATTTCTTTGTTATACATTTGCGAGAGAGAGACAGACAATGTGTTCGAAAATCTCAATTATTTATTTATTTTTTTTTTTAATACAAAATGGTTAAATTATTATTAACTTATGTTTCAAGTCCAATATTTTTAAATGTTTGAACAAACATTTTCTGGTCAATATTTTTAGTTTAAATGATATTTATTCATAAAACTTTTACAAAATGCTGATTCCAAAACGCTGATCTATTATTTATTATTTAGAAAAAAGATTTTAAAGTGGTTGATAACTATAATAAACAAGCAGAAAACTATAAGAAATAAAGTATTTTTTGTAAAAAAATAACTTTTATTAAAAATAACTAAATACTACAAAAATAGTTGAGGAAAAACTTTGTCCAGTAAACATTAAAAAGTTGTATTTTTTTTATTCATTAAATATTACAATCTGCCAAACTTGCCCTCTAATTTTTAAAACTTATAAAATTCTCAAAATTCGCGCCACAAAGTGTTCTCAAATTCGCCGAAACTGAGCCCTCTCACTTGGGCTGCGCAGCTGGCTCGCTGGTGAGCGCGCGCGGTGGTGGGGGGCTGGAAGGCAGGCTTTGGGCCGACAGCTCGGACTTTGTACGATTGCAGCGGCGTAAAAACTCGGCAGTGTCGTCGTTTGGCCGTACTGCGTTGCAGGTTCGTTGCTATCCGCGTTGCGCCGACCTGTGTGCGAATCAACCCGCGTTGAAAATTTTTCACTTGCCCGTGCCAAGTGTCGTACTACTGCCCAGGTCGAGAGTACTCACACTCTCTCTCGCACTGACACACAACGCCTCTTCTCACACACCATCTCTCTCTCTCTCTCTCTCTCTCTCTCTCTCTCTCTCTCTCTCTCTCTCTCTCGCGTGTGTGTGCTCGCGTAACGCGAACGTGCTCGTCGTCTGTTGCCTGCTCGCAGTATTGAGAGTGCGTTGATATTAGTGCGCGGCGCTCGTGAACGCGCCGTGAAGACCACGCAAAGCGCCTCTTCGACGCGCCTTTAATTATGTGGGATACTGACGCGGGACTGAGAACGGCCACACGTCAAGTCAGCTGACATATTGCGCTCTGCTACACCACAGCAGCCTTCGGTGAGTTTCGCAACCTGAGACTATTTTTGGTCGCGAGGTGATGCCTTTTAGTTTTTGTTTTTTTTTTTCCTCTACGTTCCATTTGTACAGGCCCTACCTCTCCCCCCTCCTTCCCTGGGGGCAAACACAGTCCTAAGGTTTCGCTGATAATAATGCGAGTGTGTGTGATAATGTTGGCCTTTTCAGGTTGGCAGCATTGGCGGAGTTGTGTTTTTGTTGGGCTGGGGCTCCTTTTGGCATTCTAACAGCAAGGGGGGGTGTGTGCTGGCAGAGGGTCCTTTTTGTGCTGCTTGTTCCTGGGCGCCTTGGGATGTGCGTTGAGTGCGACGCCAGTGCCTCAGCCCGTCCTTGTCGCGCCTCTTTCTCTTTTTTCCGCACCCTTCGTATCGCAGGGATGTAACCAGGTCTCACTTCGCCTGGGACAAAACGTTGCTTTTGTTTTTTTTTTTCATTCAAAATGTACGAGTTAAATTTTGGATCAAACAATATTACAATTAATCTGTTAATTTTAACATTGATAATCAAAATATACAATTTACATTTTGGAGCAAAAGTGTAAATTTATTTGGGACATTGTTTGTATAACAATGTAGAATTTTGTAAACAAAAGTGTAAAATTTAAATTCCAGAGAAAAAAGAAATAATATTGCAATTAATTTTTAATTTTACAAAATCAAACATTATTTTTTTACAAAAAGATATTTTCTCGTATTTTTTGAAAGTTAAAACTCGATTATCAGACAGCATTCAAAAGTCAACAAAGAAAGCTGATATAGAATTGTATTTATTTGAATATATTATAATACTAATAATTATTGAGTAAGTTGTGTAAATAAAATTGTCTTTGTTAGTCGGCCTTTTTTATTTCTTTCTTTAGAATTGGAGCAGTTAATTTTTGTGATAAATTTTGTGACAAGTGATTTCCGGGAATTGTCACATATTTTGAATTGCAAAGTGGTCGATTGGTGCGATTGATTATTTTGCATGATTTTACAATTTAACCTACATTTTACATTGAGAATCATTTGAAAATTAAAAATATTTTGTATTCACTTTTTTTCATTTACTGCTTTGATTCACTTTGCATTTGCGTTTTATTACAATTTTCTGAGCGCTTGTTATTCAATTATGACATTACATTTCAAGTAGGCTCTATTCATACGGTCTAAGCTGTTTTACAACATTTTTTTCTTATTGAATATAGGTACAAAAGTAAGAAAAAAACGTTTATATTTTTATTTTTTTTTTGTTCCTGTTAACTAAAATTACTCGACAAGAATTAAAAAAACTAAAATTTTTCGTATATGATAATAACGCGCACAAAAGTATCACATGATGACTAAAAATTACTCGGCATTGTGATGAGGTCCGCAACATTCCGCGATATCGTTCATGGATTTATTTAATGTAACACGTTATTTCGCAATATGGCGACATCATTCAACTGCATATTTTGAATAAAAAAATTCAAAAATAAGATACAAAATTGTTACCTAACACTTAGTGTGACTAGTAAATAAGTAAACAAACGGACAGAATGAAAAAGTTGGCGTGTCGGTACACGCATATGTTGGTAAAACTGGTGAATCATTTGCGTATAAATTGAGTCTGTCAATGTCTTCACTAAAACAAAGAAGCCACGTGGCCGAGACAGAAAAGTTGAAAATAGGCACAATTATAATATAAGTCACAAGTTTCTGTTGTCGTAGAGAAAACTTGGGCTGTAGATGTGAATTTTTATTTATCTTATTTTGTCTGTTTACACGTTTAAAATACTTTCAATAAAGTTTTTATTAACAAATGGGGTAAATATTTAAATATTAAATTACTTTTGGAAAAACACGTGTCTTAACAAATGGAGGGAACAAGGTGGTGCGCTTGCGCACCACGACATGCGCGCGAAATCAATCTAATTAATTGCGTTTGTTTGCAGATTTCACCGAGAGGTAAAAAGTGTGCTAGTCCGGGGCCTGTTGAGCCGGCCCTGGCCCGATACATATTCGAAGCCCGCCGTCTTCCCCCCCCCTCCGCGACGGATTATTCGTCTTGGCTTACGCACACGAACGCCTCGTATCGCTTTCTCTCTCATGCAATGCGAGCGCACAATGCAGCCACGTCTTGCAGCAGGCTATTGTCGTCTCTGTCTTGACTAAGACGAGTGGTCTTTGTCGGGCCCCGAGGAACCGTGGCGTTGACCGCGAAGAAAACCCCTGGGAATTGTCAAAAATTTGATTTTTTTTAATTGACACTCGAAGGAAGAATTAATAAAATGTCTTAAGAATTGACAACACAAAAAATATGGCAAAACAAACAAAGTAGTTTAAAAACAACTTAAACAAATGAAGCAGTTTGAAAAGTCTTGAAAATATAGTAAAATAAAAGAAGCAGTTTAAAAATTTTAAAAATATAATAAATCGAAAAAACAGTAGTATAAAAATAAACATGTGCAACTTCCGGAGTCAAAACTTTAATTCCTTATTTAGAATTAGGATATATCATGACAACTTTTCATGAAGAAAAAGTGAAAATTGGACGGAAAATAAAAGTGTATATATTTCATCAAAGTATCAATTATTATATATCTTGAACGTTTTGATTATGTAATAATGTTTGTAAATTACAACTGAAATATAATAATTTCAATAAGTATGGTATAGTGTAAAAAGAAATTAATGATGAGATATTTTTGCTGGAAAATTTCCTGTCTATAATAATTATTTAGCAACTTGTTTAAAAAACTTATGCCTTGAATTTGCATACTTGTCTTAACAGTTTTCTCTTAAAAGCAAAAAAGTTAGGAAAATCTATATTAAGATTGTTTTTTTAATATACCGAGCTTCCAAGAAAAAAAGAAAATTTCTTTCTTGTAAGAGCTATATTGAAATCAAATTCAATCTTTATACCGAAAATTTAATAATAAAGGAATATAAAAACTGTAACATAAAGGAAGTTCGAGATAATAAAAAGTCGAGATAAAAGTGTAGAATATTCATTTTATTTCGAATTTGTGTGAAAGATGAATATTGGATTCAAAAACACTTCTATCTACTTTTTTAATCGCAAATAGTTATGGTCGTGTAAATTAAATCATTTATATAAATTGTTAATTAAATTACAATCTTAGTCTATATTTATATTTTTTATTGCATATTGAATTTAAATTGTTTTAAATAAATAATTTACACCTTCGGAGAACTCGAGTAATTTTAAAATAAACTCATTTTTATATTAAATATTAATAGAAGTAAAAAAAGTTTAAGGTTTTTTCAAAAAAATTTTCATTTAAAAAAAATAACAATAGATGAGTAATTATTTACCATTTTGTTTTAATAACAAAAGATTATGTGGGATCGTGGAGGACTTTGTGTAGGAATGTAGTTATAATTAGATCTTCACTTATTTAGCTAATTTTTAAAAAATAAAAAACAGCATTTGATTATTACTGTAGAATTCAAACTTGTCCTATTTAAAAAATATTTTTTCAGTTTATATAACTAAAACAAAATTCAATAATTAAAATTTCATTAGAAAGTTAAATGTATTAACAAATGATTTACACAATCTTAATAATTTAAAATTTCGTGTTTCATGTTTTGTCCATTCAATTTAACTATATTCGTGTGCAAGAGAGAGATTAATTGTAAAAAAAAGTTTAGAAATCCAGAAATATTGCGTATGACACTTGGTCTCGTGAAAGTTGATCGTATCAAGGACCTAAAGTAATATTTGATAACAAAATAGCATACAAATGAAACAGTAACATAGACATTTTATAAAATCAACGTCAATTTTTAATAATTAATTGAAAAAAAATTCTAAAATAAAAAATATGATTAAACAATTTTATTAATACAGTATTAGAAACAAATTGAAAATTATCATTTAGTGAACTTGAAAGTTCAACTGACTTTCAGTCAGCTGATTTTGTTTTTGTAAATAAGATGGCAAATAGATATTGCGAGACTTTTTATTTGATCTATTTAAATAGAGAAGAAAATTGATTAAAAAATGAACATATTTTTAAAGTATTATTTATAATTATTGTACTTGATATATAAAATATAATTTTATAAAAGGTTCACAAATTTCATCATTGATATGATACAATGAACTTTCGAGCAGGTCAAAAACCTAATACTTTGTTTACTATAAGTGTCTTTCAAAAACGAAGTTAAAGGCTTTGAATATATTAATAACAGCTCGGATTTTTCTTTCTCAGTTATAAAAAGAAAATTTTGTTTCTCGTGGTCATTTTTATAGCAATCATTTCAGGCAGAAAACTGACCGATAATCTATCCTCTTTTTTTCCTTTCGTTTTCTTCACATGTTAGAAAAAGAGCATTGAAATTATAAAGAGGATTTTTTCGAGGAACAACTTTTCATACTCCGATGAATCGTACATAATACATTTATCTTCTTTATGGAAACTGTACTAGGAATTTCAATTCAAAATTTGTTATCTCTTTTCAAACAAGTTTTCATAGAAAAAATACATTAAGTCAAAGTTCTCAATTTTTTGTCTAGAAGTAACATAATTTTTTACATGAAATTTGATACTTTTATTTGATAACTTAATTTTAATTAAAATAAAAATCAATACTATTTTATTATTTATTTTTTAAAATTAATTAATTAAACTTATCATTTAAAAAAAATTAAACCGCAGTTATATACATTTAATTTGAACAAAACAATGGAATAAAAAAAGAAGCAATTTGATTTATCCAAAAGCAGGCTTACAATTTGTTGCTATATATATTTTGTTATTTATAAGAACAAGGAAAAATGTTTACAACTCAATCGTCATAAAGTAGCTTCACATCCGTTGTAACTTTATTAGTCATGGAAATAAATAATCGTAGAGAAATGTTCACATTGTTAACGAAGCGAAAGCAAAGACCGGAAGCGAAAAAGATGAGAACGAAAAACGCGTCTGCATATTTAATACACGTTCGCCAAGTTGTCTAATTCAAATGTAAAAAAAATATTAAAACAAAACAAAAGAAAATGAAATTGAAAAGTAATGCTATTAGACACCTCGACGTTCCGCACATTGACA